>JAJHUR010137828.1:0-38042 GCA_027495735.1 Lutjanus campechanus
TTATCACACATAACTGCTGTTACTTCTTTCTTATAATGCAGGAGTGTAATCACTTATACATGTAAGGGTTTTTAATAACTTGCAAATGTGACATAAGAATCTGTATTTTGAGGTCTGTCCAGACAAGTGTATCGCTTCATGCTGACAGTGTGTCTTAAACACACTCCGTTCTGCAGGTGTGCAGAGGGAATTGGAGCCATAAAAACGCTGTGCAGCCACTATTGGTTATTGTGAGAAGAAGGTCAGACAATAGGCAGAAGGATAAAGATTTGAGTGTGTTGGCAGTCGGGAGAATCTCATCTGACAGGAAGCACCAACACACACGCCAACCCCACAGCAACTTTCCACTGACTCACCACAGTATCAGGTACGTTGTCGGCCATAAATTAGACCAAAAGTACGTAGGTGCTAATGTCCTACTTAATTAACCACAACCTGGGAATAATTTACCATCCATGCCGCATACTGATCACAGTACCATAATAATGTAAACTCTTATTGATTGTGGTAAACATTTTTTCCTCCAGGGAGGTCAGAGGTCAGGTTAGTGACAGCATAAATCCCTTGTAGGTTCTCTGTTTATTTGAGGGACATTGAAGAATGATAGATGATTTTTTTGGTGACTGGAAATTGAGCAAATATAAGTTAGAAGGATGGATTAGATTATCTAGATCATTCAAAGCCTACCGACATATTTAACGTACAAGGACTACTGACTGGAATCTCTAGGGATCATCACATCGTAGCAAAATGTTAACTTATTTTCTCGCAACTCAACTCTGTCTGTCTCCTAGAAAGTGACTGATGGATCCAAAGGAAAGGAAACACTCGACTTTGTCTAACCCATGTCTCCTTGACATAACTGAGCTCAATTTAAGACCAATATGAGACTTTCACCATTTTCTCATACTTCTTAAATTCGGCTCCTGATGAACAGACTTTGTCTCATCTCAGCCCAAGACTAATTTGAGCCCAATTGAAGATCTTAAATTGTTCTTTTTTTTCCTTAAATTTGTCTTAAATAATCAGCTCTGGAGATAACAGTGAGATCTAAAAGGAGATTTTATTGTCTTAAATTAGATCTTAAATTTGTCTCAGTCAAATTGACAAGTCTTGTTGCTCTGTATGGTCGTCAAGGCGAAGCCTTTGACACACTGATGAGCTCAGCAAAAGATCTTCTGCTTGTCTTTTTGTTTTGTTCCTTTTTCTCTTGGGGGAGGGGGGGTTCAGGAGAAACAGATGTAACTTCAGTGAGCTCAAAATAAGAAGCTCATTTACTTCTCATGAGACAAAGAAAAGACAATTGTGAGAAACAAAATTTTCCTCTGTGGAGTACCCCTTTTACAAGGGTCCCCAAGGACTCCAAAAACTTTGTATGTTTAACACGCACTAATTAAAACAGAAACTGAAAAGAATGACATGAAGTCATTAAAAGTGTACTTCCTCTAAGTCAGTAGGATTGAGGTTAAATACTGTTAGCCTTAATCAGATATTGCCAGGTTTCATGTAATGCGCTAATACCAAAACGTTATTTTTATTTTATAATTATCTTGGTCAAAATGATCACATCAGTCAATAGTATCTGATATTTATATAATAAAACTTGTTTGATTGTTTTGCATTTTAGGATACTAATATAGAACAAGAACTCAATCGTGACACTTCAAAAATCTACAATTTCTTTGATATTTTAGTTCAATTTTTGAAGGTAATAAATAACGAAATGAATCCACTGTGCTTTTGTGGGTACAATATGTAATGTCTCTGCACAATATCCAACCATTTAGTCATTCAGCATCATCACGAACATTTGCAATTTTAGGAAATTTTATTTTGATATATTTCAAGAACATCACCATCAGAAAATTATATTATCAAATTTACATCTTTCAATTTCCCTTCCCACCCAAACACAAGCACAGACAAAGGACGACTTAACCAAGATACACAGTGCTTTTCTTGGAAATGAAGAATGAAAATTAAAAGGCAGTTTAATTAAGAATTTAATACTGGCTTGTAATTCTGCAGTAAAAATGTTTTCTGAAAAGCCCTATTTAAAAACACAGATTCACAGAAAATAAATGCACACAAAGAAAGTAACGTAAGTACCAAATGATTCAGTTATTTCTTTCTTTCGTTCTGTTTCTTTATTACTTTCACTGTTCAGTTCATTGTGTCAGGCTTTATATGACATGTGAGCACTGACCATGATGAGTTCTTTCACACACCAAAGGTCAGAGGCATCACTTACAGAAAGAGAAGGACCCCCCAAACACTCACTAAGTCATTTAGCTCATTCCCTATCAATTATTGACATGCAGTTGTCAGTTGAAAAGGCAGCCAGACTTTCCGTTGATCTGTTTGATGAATATTTCAGCTGACAAACAGGCCACCTGACACTCTGCACCAAAGCAATGTGTGGTTAGAGAGAGGACGCTCATCTTGGCCACAGTCATGCTCATATGCATGCACATGTATATACAGTTACACTGTTGTTGTTGTTACTGTTCTGTTCTAAATGTTTATTTACATTGATTTCCCTCTGGACTGTGTGTTTGTCACCTTTGGTTTTGGCTACAGCCAACTGAAAATACATATTTTAAAGCAGGTAAAATTACTTTCTTTATACTGTCTTACAGTCCGATGTGCAAAAAAACTATATATGCAGAGGTGGAATGTAAATATAGTCAAGTACTGTACTTAGTAAAGTATTTTGTGCAATACTTCCCTACCACTACATTTCAATGTGAAATATTGGGCTTTTAACTCCACTATGTTTATCTACCACTTACATTTAGGTACCACTTACTTTGCATATTAAAATTGCACATATGAAACCAGTGAATCATGTTGATCATATAGAGCACAATTCATTGTTACAGATAAAACTACCAAGAGTAGTAGTTAAACTGAGCTAAAGCTCCACCAGCTATAGCATTAAAATCAGTTATCACAATAAAACATTATATAACAGTGACAGGAGCCACTCTGCTGCCTATGTAGTACTTTTACTTTTGATTCTAATACAGTACTTTAACTTCTAACAGGGTTAGAAGGCTTAACGAAGGCTTATAAATGTCTTGAATAATGTTTTATAACTTATTTAAGTACTTATTTATGTGGTTTAGAATATAAAACAGGAGAAAACAAGAAGGTTCATAATTGCAGTACCTCCTTGGTCGCAACCAACGACTGGCTGACTGAAATTGTAAACTGGGTTCAGCTGTTGACCATGATGTGAAGCCCTCTTTTTATAGCATCAAATAACTAATTAAAACCAGACTTCTACAAAAAAAATGAACACTTGAACATAGTCTGATAGGAATTACCTAAAATGACAAAAAAAACATCCTTGGACAAATGTCTTTGATGTCTACTTTGATGTTTTAGTTTGGCCCACGTCCCATCTACTAACGTGAAGGGGGAGGGGTTTATGACTTATATTGTAGCCATTCACCAGTGGGAGAGCAAGAGGTTTTGCCATCACTTTTGGGGTGCTGTCATGTCGTCCATCTGACATGACATTATACTGTATGTCAATGGTCTCAACTAGCTATTTGGGACTTAAGCACTCCATATGTCACTCTATGATTCAGTCACAGCATATCGAATGCAAACCATAGGGAAAAGTCAAAAGTTTTTTTTATTTTTTATGTCTTCCAACAAGGGGTCTATCTACCCAGAACAGATGTTCAAATGCAATATTTCCACAGACTTCACTTGCCACTGCCACAGCCTGCACAGAACAATGCAGCCTATGGAAGTACGGGACTGAAAAGTTGGCTTCACCCGGGCAATTATTTCATCATTCCATGCAGAACGCAAACATCTCACAAAAATGCCTTTGAAGATGCAACCCAAGTTAAATAAAATCACATTTAGACTACACTGCAGGTCCTCTAACCACCACTTGAAGTTGATTTCAAAAGTAAGTCAATCTGCGTAGACCTCCCCATATTAAAATGCCCAAAATTAAAGCATAAATCAACATGTTGACAGCCCCACTAAAATTAATTGTTTTGGTCTCTGTTTCTAATTTCCCCATTCATGACAACTGTGCAGGGGAGAATATGTAACACCTGTTTAAATTATATTAAGGCTTAGAGTTGTGCATTAGTAAGTTCATTGTTGCTTTGAGTGAGAGGTGGGTGCTGTCATTGATGGCTAGCCACTAGGTAGACACCTCACCTCAGTTCCGCCCACGCTCCACCTCTTTGCCCACTTTTGGATTAGCCGGGAGTTAAGCAGAGTCAGGCACTGTTAAGATGGTGACGGCAGAAGCCACCAAACTGAGAACTTTACAATAGCTCTTCAGAAACCTGTGGGTGACATCATGGAGTCTACAACCATGGTTTATACAGTCTATGGTTGAAACCTGCTGTTGGATCATTTTGAACAAAAACATTACGGGGCTGATAATACTAGTTGTCTAGAGCATAAATGGACAAAAAAAATGCTACACAAAAGGTAAACACTTGAAGCAAAGTGAAATATTGTATAGCTTCAGGCATTTTTGCTTCCACTGTATCATGTGAAAATAACACCATGTAGTCACATCTTGCATTCAATAAAGTCACTTGACCACAGAATGAAAGAAGAGCCAATAGAGGTGTGGTGAACTGGTCATGTGTTATTTATGACAGGCTCAGTTCAAACGCAGCCTCTATAGAGAAGACACACCCCATAAATTTTTCTATGGCCCCTATGAGCAGGTCAGGAAGGCACCAATATTTCCTCTTTATTAGAAACAACAGAAACAACATGCACCAATAAAGGGGACCTCAGAGGTGAAGCGGAAACACAGGGAACGGCACGGAAAGCGTGCTGCTCCGAGAGCTGAGAGGTACTCACACAATCCATTTCTCCTAGCCTGTTTGTCCATATATTGGTGCATTTCCTCATAACTCTCACACCAGTGACTCACAAACTCTCCGTGCTTCATCACAGGTCAACTCGGAGATGAACTTTAAAGGAAGATGTAACAAATGATCGCAGCCTCTCGGGCAATTCATATCTGCTGAAGTGCCATAACCCTCTACATATCCTGACCTCAATTTGGAGTCTGCGTGTTGAAGGCCCATCTGAGGGGAGATGGTATCGATCTGAGCAGGGACTCTGGCAGCATCAATAAACAACAGGCTTCAGGCTTCAAGGCTGAGGAGACACATCTTTATTTCAGCCGGAGGGTTCACATCTGGATACCTGAGTTGGGACGTGGCCCTGGACAGATGGTGGGACACGTTTTTCTTGCTGAACTCACAGCAGGTCCAGCCCCCTTTTTGAGACCAAAGCCAGTGATATCGTCACTACTATGGAGGTAAATAAGGCCTTAAACCACAAGCCCACACATTTCTACTTTGAATAATTACCATTAATGTTAAGGGGCATTGTAAATAGAAAGCTACCAAGTAACAAGTCAAGTAATAAGTCAATATCTGTAAGAAGAATCAATGCTTAACCAGCAGACAAATAGTATTTCAAGATCTTCTATATCAGCATTACAGTGAGGGAAGACAGTGCTGACTTTGGCTCATTAATCAATAAACACAACATGCCAACCAATACATTTGACATAGACTAATGAAATAATAATCATCTGAGGAGGAGGAGGAGGAGGAGGAGGAAGAAGAAGAGGAGGAGGAGAAAGGAACACGGGCTGCATTTGGACAATTAGTTACAAACAGAAACAGCCATAAATAAAAATAGTAAATAAATAATGGGCAATCTTGCTGGACAATTTTGTTGCTGTCTTGTTTACTTGATTTTTCCCTCTTTGCTGAGAAAGTTAAATAAGTATGCCTCATATATTTAGAGTCAAACTGAGCTCACTTTGCGCTAAGCAGCCTGTCAATAGCAAGAAAAGAGGTACGGGGCAAGAGAGGAGGTCTGATAAAATGGGTTTTAATTACCAGACAGTGAGTGCTGGCCTTCCTTTTCCACTTTCCCCTCCCAGCTAAGTCAGGAGTTTGATTTCTGATAATGTGGATTGCTGACTGGGCTTCATCCTAGTTGCCCCTAAAGCAGAAGGACCTAATGTCAATTCCTGGGAGAGTATGTTTGACAAAGTGCCATATAGATCCTCTGCTTTTCATCAGAGGCCAGTGCTGGTGGAGGCATTAATCAGAAGGCTTGATAGCCCGGCTTTGTTTTTCCGCTTTACTCTCCTGTAACAATTAGACACAGTAATAATTTCAGGCATTACATGGAAATCAATGGGTCTTTAACCCAGCAGTTGGTACAGGTGTAAGAGATCAGATACACATAGATGCAGGTCGATGCAATGAACTTCTTACCTCTGTGTTTGCACAGTATGTGTGTCTGTTTGAGACAGTCAGCCATAATTGAAATATCAGATTGATGTTTGCAACCCCCCTGTCTGCTTGAGACTGCAGGAATTACTGTATAATTCATCAAAGCTACCAAACTCAGTCACATTATATTACTGGTACTAGTGATATAATGTAAAGAGCTGCTTCCTGGACCTCCTTTCAGCTGCATGGCACAGTATGTTATTTCAGTTTATTCTCCACAACCATCTGGTGACCCCTAGAAATTACCTTGTGACCCCTTGGGGGTCCCCAATTGTCTTTTACATCATCAATATACCTCAATAAAATGCATAATCAATTTGCAGTGAAGTCTATCTGGTTTTCAGACTGTGAGACAAAATTTCACTGCACACCTGTATTCTTATCCATGTAAAATATCCTTTAAACCACCCTAACCAATGGACAGGAGTACCAGCCAATCAGAGTCAAAGTTCCCAGAGTGTGGGTGGGGGGAAAAAAAAGCCATCATTCAATCTTTGATGTGTCACACTCTAATCATTTCTCAGCAACTGTGAACCATGAAGGGTTTGCTTTGACAAAAGCAAAGTTTATTTTTTAAATTGGGAAATGAGTGTGTTTTAAATACTGATATAGTCATTAAAAAAACATTCATTACTTTTTGTATTGAAGTGAATTGGTTGTCTCAATATCTATTTAGTTTTAAAAAAGTGAAGACCTTTCAAATTGAATGTCTAGAGTCTAAGTCAAGTCTGACATCATGAATACCAAGTCAAAGTCAGTTTGAGGTTTTTTTTTTATCATCGTTTGTCAAGTAAGTCTCAAGTCCTTGAGGGTGACTAGAGTCAACTCAAGTTCCCGACCTGTGTTAGTAACTAGTTACTTTGCAGGTGAAGGGGCAGTTTACCCCAAAATCAAAAATACGTATTTTTCCTCTGGCGTGTAGTGTTATTCATCCATCTAGACATTTTTGTTGTAAGTTGCTGAGTCTTGGAGATATCAGTCATTGAGATGTCTGCCTTCTCTTAAATAGGACTAAATGGCACTCGGCACACCCAGTGGCTCAAGATAATCCACAGACCTTGTTGTGAGCAGTTATATGTAGGAACAGCTTTCTTTCTGCAGGAGAATCTACCAGAACTACCTTAGAATTGACTGGAACTACTTTCTTTATACTAGAAAGTAGTTCCTACATGAGACTGCTCACAACAAGGTCTGTCGATTATCTTAAGTAACTGAGTCCTGATTTTTTAAAAGATAGGTAGATAGATAGATAGATAGATAGATAGATAGATAGATAGATAGATAGATAGATAGATAGATACCTAGATACCTTTCTCTTTGAATGCTTCTCTTACTGTTTAAATGAGATGGTAACAGCTGATAATGAGGTTCAGCCTCAGGCCAACCAGAGGTGGAGACTTTTGTTTTAGCAGCCAGTGAAACCCAACCTACTGCGATAGCTGGCACAGCACATCTCATTGATATTGTTTTCAAGTGCCACATGTCCCGCCAGATCTGAGCCAATGGGAGACAGAACAAGCTTTAACAAGTTCTTATCGTTACACAGAACCCCGGTCAACAGAGCTGGGTTTCCGCTCTGTGAGCACAGCGCTATAAATTAACAGAGAAACAGACTTCGTTTTGCCCAGGGATCAATGTCTTGTTCTTGGAACTGCAATCAGAGCTGTTTGGTGAGCGGGCAGAGAGACTGATGCAGCTCCTCAATCATAAGGCAGTAATCAACAACAGTTTTAAGTGCCCCTTTGTTTTACATTCAATTATACGCTAATGACTCATGCCGAGTGAAAACCTTTAAATACTAATGCTGTGTTAATGTAGAGTGAAAGAGGCACAAACCTCTTTGAGTCCTCGAAAAGCCATGGTCCTGAGGGCACGGAACTGGAAAATAGGAGTAGGTCGATTGCCAGTACGGCTGTGTGTTTCTGTGTAAGTGAGGACTATTCATACATTATGCAAAATACCGATTGAACATGTATAATAATTAGGTAAGGTCAATTCTAAAAAGAATATATCCCCTTTAGATACTCACCATTATACCCCCAGAAAGCCATTGTATGCTCCAAATTGTGCTCTTATCAAACTTGGGCTGACATCAATGTCATGCACAGTAAAAGCAGTCCAAGGTGGCAACAATCTCTTTTGACGGAGTGTTCAATAATTTCAATTCAGTATAAAAGGCTGAGCTGTACACACACACAGTGTGTCACCCAGTGTTACATTCACGCACTTTTCTTTACAAAGCTTTTCAGTTATCACTTTCAAGCCCAAAGCACATTTGTAACTAGGGTGACATATTTTTGTCAGGAGTGAATGATGAATGCAATGAAACAAAAAATATATATTTAAAATATTTGTTCACAATCTAATATTCATAATATATTCACATTTCAACAAGTTAAATGAAATATGAGAAAATGTAGTATTATTGTGTTATGTTATTTAATTTTACAGCATATTGGTTGTCGGTGAAACAAAATTATGCAAACAAAACTCCTAACGTGATTGGAAATCTCGGTTATTTCTCCTTTTGTAGGCACAGGCTGACATTAAGATAATGATTTTTTCATTTTCTCAAAGTACAATGTTAAAAAAATATGGTAATATGTTTTAAGAGTACATTTGAATCAGATTATAGTTTTGTATTTTTCACCAGTTTTTGTTTTTATTTAGTTTTTAATTGACATTTTGTTTTTAATTAAATTCAGTTTAGTTTCAGTTAGTTTTCAGAGTGGGTTTGCTTGTTTTAGTTTTTAAGGTTTAATTCAGATTTTATTAGGTTCAATATTTGTTCCAGTTTTTTTTTTTTGTAATACAGGGAGTTATATAGGGACAAGATTTGCAAAGTTCAGAATAGGTATTACAATATAAACACAAAACTACTGTATATCAAGGACATGGACTCAGTTATGTAGACATCCCACGTGCACCAATGCCCCCTCATGCTTGTTGTGACTAAAACTAAAGACATTCTTCTATACTGTGATTTTATTTGAGTAAGTAAGCAATATTGTTAGTTTTTAGTTTTTAGTCTAGTTTTTATTTTTATTTAAGTTAACCAAAATGTTTTTCTCCACACCAAGTAGTTTTTATTTTAGTTTTAGTTAACGTTAGTTAATGCATATCAATTCTGCTGTTTTAGTGCCACAGTAGTTTACTGCATGCATGTTAAAATACTATGCTGCATACATTTTTATTGAACACATAAAAATACAGACCGACAAGGCACTTTTTCCATTCTCATCTACCAAAGATCTGACTGAGATTGAGCAAAAACTAAACCAAACTACATAAAAATTAAAATCAATCTTAAGAATTATTTATTTGGTAAATCTCACTCAGGAATTTAGCATTAACATATTTTACCTTAAGTGAAGAGGGAGTGAAATATGTCTTCAACCCCAAATTCCAAAGCTCTCTCTACCCAGGAGAGAACTTTGTAATTGTATGGGTTTTTCCATTATGTTTTAGTTCTTAACTGTACATTTGAGTCAAAATTTCTCATACAACTCTTCATGCTGAAACAGTTTTCCATTATTATCCATAAAATGCCCAAATCCCCTTGATCCCCAGTCCTGTATGTCCACAGGTTTTCTGCTGAGCAATATAATCTTGGTTCACTTGACAGTAAAAGAAGAGATGTTTTGAGTGGATACAGGGATGAGGATCTTTTATTTTGAAAAGCCATGAGCGGATGTTGATTCGGAAGCGCTGTTGGAGCAGTTTCCTCTGAACTAGCTGCATGGCTAACTACCTGCGATAACACAGTGTAAAACTTTGTCTCAGACTGCTTTACAGTTCAGGCTGAACCGTTAATGAAGTTATGACGTGACTTCGGTGTTGGCAGTGACCGTTAACGTATTTAAATCTCCGCATCACTTCACACAAGTGTCTGGACTGAGCAGGATGCTAGCATGTGTCGTTAGCATTCCACTGCAGGAAATTAGCTCGTTAGCTTAGGCAGTCAGACAAGTGCTGTAATGAGGTTTCATTTCTCCTCTTTATGCTCATACTCGATTTAAATAACATCCGCGCCATGGAAATCGAGCCAATAGTGATCCGTATAAAAACGCCGTCAGGGGACATGGACTCGTCCGTCGACTGTCCATCTCTTCTCAACTTCAATGACTTGCTGGTGAGTCTTCAGAATGCGACAGAGCTAGCTAACTGTCACTCTTGATGTGAGCAGTTTTCAGTTAAAACAGCTGTACAGTAAAACGACAAATGCACACAGTTCGGATTTCACAGTTTCGGTTACTGACTGAACGTGTCTGAACCCAGATAAAGTACAGTATTAACAGTTAAAATCCATAATACTGTGACCCCACCTTCCATATGACAGTTTTTTCTCAATCGTCTTGTCCATTTTATTTGAAACAGTCTGAACATTTTCTAAAGTGTTAGTGCAGTTGTCATAACTGTTTGACGGGACACGACAGCTATACTGCATGTCTGCAAAGGGTAGCTACTCAGTCAGAACATTTCATTCATTCTTCAAAGTTTGTTATTGTGCCAGTTAGTTGGCCAGTGGCTCCAAAATCATAAGGTGTTTTTTTTTTTAATTTTATCTTGTGAGCCATGATGGTCAAAATCAATTCGAACCACTATACAAATGAACCACTACACTCTGTTTTGTTTCACTTTTGTTGACACCATCAGTTTACTGTAATGGGCAAGACTGTCAGTTTTGTCCAGCAGATTGCTGTTGTGTATCACACTGAACATTTTAGACTCAGATTTCAACAGTAGGCTAAAGTTTACCGGGAAAAGTCAATGCTGAACAATACAATGTACATTTTATGCACACAGTAAATTTTAGGGATCCACAATAAATATCTGGGCTGATAAATTATCAGCCAGTATGAGACTATCCAGATACATGGGCTTATGTCGGTATTATCTTTATTTTAGCAAATAAATATTGGCTATTCTAAGATTTGATTTGACATATTAGCAAAGCATTTAATTTGAATTATTGGGAAAAATGCTCCATAAAATCCTAAATGTTTTTTTTTTTTTTTTTAAATCTAATTTAAGTTTTTTTGACAAACTTTATGAGAAAATGACTAATAAATTAACATTTGAAGAGTCTGAACTGTTCTTTGTTTTTGTTTTTGTTTTGTAACAGTGATGTCAGTTAGATTTGGTTAAGTCAAAGCTGTGAAATATTAAATCATCCATCTTTGTTAACTACATTTGAGCCTTTCTTACCTTCGGGTTTGCATAAAATACAGGTTACATGAACTTCTTAAAAAAACTTGAATTGTTTGACTAGGTCATTTGCCAACTTGGCAGACAAATATTCAATTTCATAGATGTAGTTTATGTGCATATCTGACAGATTTTGATAATTGAATGGATTATTTAGCATACAAAGGCTCCAACAATGAAAGGATGTTTAGAAGGAATGAGTCTGACTGTCTTACTGAGAATCAGCTCATCAGTTGTGATCAGCAAGACATGTGCAAGTTGTTATTGTGCTAATTGTGGATAATTGTACATATTCCTTTGCACACGTGGCAAAATATGTGCATGTATGAATGAATGACAAATCCAAAATTGTTGTTAACAAAAAACTAATTGTTCAGAGTTTTGAACTTTCTGTTTTGGAGGGAAAAAATTTCAATCAAGAATTGAGGCACAGTGAATGAGGAAAAACTGTAATATTTGTGGGTCTAATTAGGTCTGTGTGTCGTCGATTTTGATAAACTGTCCTCATCTGTCTGCAGTTGTAAACTTTGTGCTTTATTATTGTACCTGTTTTAATTCACTCTGCCAAACATTTCAGGTTGCAATCAGAGATGTCATGCCTGAAGCCACTGTCACAGCCTTTGAATGTAAGTTTCTGTTTCACACTTGTATTTCTTTAGCAGTTACTGCTGAA
The DNA here is from genome assembly GCA_027495735.1 of Lutjanus campechanus. Classification (NCBI taxonomy): domain Eukaryota; kingdom Metazoa; phylum Chordata; class Actinopteri; order Lutjaniformes; family Lutjanidae; genus Lutjanus; species Lutjanus campechanus. The sequence continues at coordinate 12,193 of JAJHUR010137828.1, forward strand.
ACAGGAACTCGGCAACCACCCATTCCTCAAACTCTTGATGACTTGTAGTATGACAAGATCTATAATACGTCACAGTACTTTTTCAGCTCCTTACAATCTCAAAGTTAACAGTACTTTGAACCTTCTCATTGTTCTGTTCTGTTTCTCATCTTATAATAAAGCCTTAATATAATTTAATTTAATTAAATAACTTTTTCAAAAGTTATTTTTGTTGGCTATTTTTGCCTTTTATTGACAGGACAGCTGGAGAGTAGATAGGAAGCAGGGTACAGAGAGAGGGGATGATACGCAGCAAAGGGCCATAGGTGGGAGTTGAACCAGCGGCCGCTGGAGAGGACTAACAGCCTCCATACATGGGTTGGACGCTGTACCAACTGAGCTAAATGTCCGCCTAACTAACTTTTTTAACTAACTTAATTTTTCATTGCTTTAGAAGATCACATACACACACAAAACAGAACAAACAAAAAAACATGAACAATCTGTATTGCCTTGTCTCTACAGTTCCTGTGACATAATAAATATTTCAGTCCTCATTCATCTGTTTACATATATTGTCCATTTCTCCCATTCCTCTTGACGTTGATCCTCTTGACTTCTGATCTTATGAGTCAACTGTTCCATACATACCATATATTTCACTCAAAATTTCCAACCAGTCATCTTGTGTGGGTGATTCTTGTTTGCACCATCTCTTTGTGATGACTTTTTTTACAAGCTTCTAACCAGATTTTCAACAAATATCTGTCTTCCTTTAACACTATATTTCCTGACATATTGACAAAATACAGTACTATACATGACCTTGGTATATTACAGCCCAGAATTTTTACTAAAACCAAATAAACATTTTCCAAAAACTGTGCAATTTCAGGACACAGCCAAAAGACACAAGAATAAGAAGAATAAGAATAGTCTACATTTAGTGCCCTGCATTGTCTCTAACATGGTTGAGCGACAGACAAAGATTTGCTCCTAATTTTGGGTGTAATTAAGAATCTGATTAAATTCTTCCAACGGTGCTTTGAATTGTAGATTCCAGTTATGGTTCTAACTATTCCATTTTTGTCCACATTTCCATTGTATTTTAATTCTCTGCCATAAAAGTCTCCCCATTGCAAGTATCAAAAGTGGTCCTGGTTGCTTAATGTATAATTTTGTTTTATCTCCTAGAAACTCATGACATTCCCTTCTTTCATTACTTTGCATAGTGCTGTTATTCCACTTGTAATCCATTGTTTAAACCTATGGTCAAGAGTGTTTGGGGCAAAATGTTTGTCATAAGCTATCTATCACATTAGCCTGAGCTCTTTCTCTAATCTATATTTTTGTTATAGGTTAAACCATAATTTAAGTGTAAATTGTGCGACAGTACCGGTTCAAGTAAATGTTTTGCTTTGTCTTCATCTCCATTAGGCTTTGAATTTTTCTTCCTTTTACATGTTGTTCTAAATTTTTCCATTGTGCTTCATGGTCCTTAGCACACCAGTAGATTACTGGTCTAATTTGTGCTGCATGAAAATATTCCTTAAGGTACAGAAGTGTCATACCTCCTTTATGTTTCCCAATTTGCAATGTTTCAAATTTGATTCTTGGCCATTGACCATTCCTTATAAGCCTTGAAATAAATGTATCCCATGGTCTGAATTGTTTCTCGGGTATCTTGATTGGAAGTGATTGAAATAGTAGAAGAGTTGTGGGAATACTCATTTTTTAATAGTCCCTATTCATGAACTAAGGTCCAATGAAAAGACAGCCTGCCTCTCAGTGTCATTCCTAATGTTCCTTTTCACTTTGATATAATTGGCTTTATATAGTTTATCAATTGTTCTTGTTAAAATAACCACAAAGTACTTAATTTTTGCTGCACTCCAGTTCAAATTAAATTTTTGTTGTATATTTTTGGATGTAAGGTAATTCAATGTTAAAATCTGCGTTTTAGCCAAATTCAACTTATTTCGAGAGTAGAAGCCAGAAATCTCAAGTTGATTCGTTAATATAGGAAGGCATGTTTCTGGGTCCTCTAAATAACAGGTCTCGTCATCTGCAAAAAGCCCAGTGATGTGCTCTTCATTCCGAACCATTATTCCTTTTCCTTTAGCCTTACTTATTGTGCCAGGGGTTCTATAAAAATTGCTAACAAGGTTGGAGAGAGACAACAACCCTGCTTAGTAGAACGTTCTAATGTTGTGCTCTCAGTCAGACTGCCATTTATTTTTATCCTTGCAGTTGGTTTTTGATAGTGTTTTAATACCTTGAATGCCCTTATCATTCAGTCCAACATTCTCAAGTACCTGATATAGAAATGCCCAATTAACACTATCAAATGCCTTTTCAGCATCAAGGCTTACTAAGGCTGTGCTGATATTTTTATGATTAACATGTTCAATGATGTGTAGGGTAATTAACTAACTTGGTATCAATAGTCGAAATACAAAACTCCCCTTATTACTGTATGCTATACAGTAGCCCATTTGATTGTCATTCCCATTCTGCCCTTAGTTAAGGCTTTAGCTTTTATGATGTATCAGACTACTGTGTGTGGAGAGGGCAGGAAAAAGCAATTAATCATTTAACTGCATCTTCCTCATCTGTGCATGTAAAAATAATATGATGATGCTATGTTTTAGATTGTTGTATGTTCTAATAAACAAGATTTATTTAGCTATTTTGCTCTTTATTGCTGAAAATATGTAACTATATTTTTCTGTGCAATTTTCAGGTAGTTTTAAATCAGCCTTACTGCTAAATAGCTAGTAGTGATAGTTATGGTCCGTATCACTAATTAGTATATAAACAAGTTGGTGGATAAAACGTGAAAAGACTGAGGTATGTGCTTGGCTTCTGGATTATTCATGAAATGCTGACAAAAGAAACAGCTTATTTTGTTTGTATTTTTGTCATTTCAAGGCAGACATATGAACGAATGGATGTAATTCCTTATACTTTAAAAATGCATAATAAAATACAGAAGAAAGGATGTACAACTATCTTGTCCTTTTGAATTTATGAGATAAATTTAGCAACATGTGTCCGCTTTTCTCATTTTGTTCCTAAAAATGATATGTACAGTTTTGATGACAGCTTACCTTTGAAGTATTAGTATGTAGGTATTAGTTGATATGATACCATAGCATAGCATCTTAATTTTGTTGTATAGTTTGCTGTAACTGTGTATATTTGCTATAATGTAAGTACAGTAGGCTAATTATATCTTTTAACCCTAAATCAGTGTTTTATGTCAAAAACGTGTTACTCTAAGAGTGTTGCCTAAGGTGTTGGTAGCTGTTTATGTTGTATTATTTTATTACAAATTTTTACAATCCAAATTTTAAGATGCTTCTGTGTTTTTTTGTTTTTTTTGTTTTTTTAGATGAAGATGAAGTGGGGGACAGAATCACTGTAAGAAGTGACGACGAACTCAAAGCCATGTTGTCATATGTGAGTATATAAATTAATACATTTATTGGTGATTTTTTTTCCATCATGTCGCAAACTCAGTGATGTCTCATAAGTCGTTGCAGCAGTTTTGGGGGTTTTGAATTGCGTTTTTCTGCACTTGGATGTCAGGAATTTCTGTTCTGGAAAAGGCTCATTTCCACAAGAGTCTGCTTTTCAGTCATACACAGTTCATACAATTCCAATACTGTTTAGAGACCCCAGTATGTATTCAAATACACCATTTTTAGAATATGCGAAAATAGCAAATTTATACTGTTTGCAAAACTGCATGGTCATTGCCCAAAACTGCATGGGATTACACAAGGGGGCATATCTGTAAAGTGGAGATTCTTGGGTACCCATAAAAAAACATTTTTGTTTACATATCAAGGGACCCTTGACAAAATTTAGCTCAGCTTTGGAGCATTAACTAGCCCCGGTCCTGACAAGATGATATGACATGGTTGGTACCAATTGATGCCTTAGGTACCCGAGTTTCATACGATACCAGTATTTTCTGTCTTTCATTTACCTACTGCAGCTTCTGAAAGACAGTAATGTCAGCCAAGCACTTAGGTGTTTTAAGAGGTTAGTGGTGTTTAAAATGGCCACCTCCGGGCTGTCAGATCTGTAATACTGTAGAATTTGAACACTTTAACACACTCACTATAATGTGGTGAGGAGGCACCATTGGTCCGGTCTAAAAAGAAAGTATATGCTGACAACAAGATAGGAATTACAGATTTAAACTTCTTCCTTCTACCTGCTATCTGCACTGACATTATATTTGTCTGCAACTCACCAACCTGCAAAGAATTTTGAAACCATATAGCCTCATCCAGTGGTATTTAACCTGAAGTAAAAACCTGTTTATTGGTGATTTTCAGCCACACACATACACACACGTCTCCACTACTCATTCAGCTCCCCCACCTAGTGCAGTACATTTTCATATTCCACCATACTTACTGTTCATGCCACGGACAGTAAGAGTAATGGCGTGTAATGGGTTTCTCTACGAGGTACACTGAAAGCTAAATGAACTGTCAATTTTTATTATTTATTATTCAGTACTTAAAGTTTTGCCTCATTAAAGAGCGGGCCCCCTGGGCTGCAGAATTGTTCAAAATCTACTTTCATCTGTGGATGTCTTTTACCCCCCATCAGCTCACAATGATGCTGCTAGAGCCACAGGCACAATTTACACTCCTTGTTTTTTGTCCATTTTTATCATGCATTCACTTGTGGTTGCCTTTTAATCATTAAGTAGCATAGGGTAGCAGGGTGATTAAGCAAAAAGAGACAGCTGTTGTGCCAATAAGCGTTATGAGACAAGGATGGAAAAAGTATTGACCTCAGCCAGCTTTATTATTCACAAATCCAACTGACTTGTTTAGAGGTTATTTTGCGATTTTGCCTTGCGGTGCTGCATGTCCTGTTGAATGGGAGTTACTTCAGAGAAAATGGCAGTATTGATGTACCAATATGGTTTCAGAAATATCTTGTCTGGTGTGTTTTGTTATTACTACCATTATTTTGAAAGTGTTAAAACTGCTAAAATTGCATCTTAATATTAATTTAACAACCTCATTTGGAAATAAAATTATGTTGCCACAGTAGATTTTGATCAATACTTTTAGGAAATGTATGAATGCATAATTTAATATACTTATATTGTGATAGTAAATTGATAAGTGATCAATCAAATATCAGCAATGGTTGCTGTATACTTAGAACTTTTGTGCAGGAGCACAGCTTATGATTTCTTCTTCTGCAAATGAGTAAATTAAGTGTCTCAAGTTGTTTATTCATAACTAATTAATTTTCTTAAGTCAGCCTTGTTTTGATATAATCATGGGACAGTTTACTTACCTGTAACTTCCATCAGTTCACCTTCCAAACCTCGCTGTGGATCATTTAAAAGGTGCCACTTCTCAGCCTTGTTAATTAGTCTCCCGTTTTCCCTATTAACTGCTTTGATGAGGGGAAACCGAAAGGTTGGCGTCAATTTTGAGCAGATAAAATAGGTTAGAGGTGAAGAAAGTGTGTAAAACTTAGCTAAAATAGAGCAAGCTTTTGTTTTTAACAAGCAACACGTTGCTTAGCTTGTTTGCTGACGCACAGAGCAGATTAGGACGTCTACATTGGGAAAAACCAAAACAATCTAATCACTCGTTGGCATCACTTGCAGTAAAGAAGCAACAAAACAAGCAGAGCAGGTTTAAGTGCAAGCAGGGGCTATTTGAGTGTGAGGGTTGGGGTTTGAGGTAAACCTTAATAAGTCATGCTCTCAAATTGAAAGGGCACACTATTCTTTAACTATATGAAAAAACCCACAGAGAAGCAACTGCAGAACAGCTAACAACTACAAACTACAACTGGAGACATCAGTGCGCCTAGTAGTTATCTTTTTTTATGAATGTTTAATGTTCAATGAACTTGATCGTTATCACGTAAATAATGACCAGAACCCAGATATGTACATTTATTTGGCAGAACAGGCTACAATAACCATAAAACATTATTTCATTTTGTTATGTATAATAGCTGCTTATTGTCCCAACATTTTATTCAGGTGACATGTCATGGGAAAGCATATTAATTTACGACCCTGACCTGCACCTCACACTACCCAGCACAAATAGTTAATATCCACACCCCCACACTGCTTCGTCCACAAATTTTATGAAAGCCATTTGTACAATGAATTTTTGGCAAACAAATCCAGGAGCCCCATAATGGTTTTCTACTCCTCGTGGGACAGCCAAGTGCACAAAAAGCTGCTGATCACCTGAAAAATAGCGGGCTCACTAAAATATAATTTACACTAGCCGAGTACTTTAAATGTCTTATGCAAGGGTTATGCATTTCAGCAGTCATTTGCATTTGTATTCAGATGATTTTTTCTTGTTGTGGTTGTTTGCTGTGGTTGCCATTTGGCCTCCGTAGAGACCCCGGTGGATTTTTGCCTCAGTGTTGTTAATTCCAGGTGAGCAGACAGCCATTATGTGAAATTAATAGGAATTAAGGGAAACCAGCATGTTAGGTGAAAGGTGGGATAATTCATTAGAGTCTCTCATGGTTGACTCGTGTCTGCACGTGTTTCTCTGTGTGTGAATGTTTGCGATAATAAATTCATAACCAGACTTTTAAATATGCTTTCACTACGGTGTTTTTTCCTTATTCAAGATCTCTGCTTTAACATGGCCCGGTGAAAAACTCATGCTCCTCGTTGCTGAGCAAAATTAATGCTCAAATTCAGCACTTAATTAACATCAGTCTGCAGAGGGCATTTATTGCGAAAAGTATCCCCCATCACTGAGAACATTGATTGCTACATGCTCCTGTGAGACCTACTAGTCTTGCAGGCATCTCTAATCATTGTTCGACACCTTGAAAGACAGACGCCCCTGTTCAAAGTTAAAGACTGGCCTGTGTCAGGTGCTAAAAAAAACATGTGACCTCATCCGTTCCTCGCTCAGCTCCCCCTGGAGGTAGTAGCTCTAATTCCACCATTCTTACTCCCATTTCCCCTCAGTCTGCTAATGATGATGAGACCCACTCTTTCCTCTCCGCTCTCCCACTTGTCCCTTAAGGCTGAGCGATGGTATTTGGGATCGGACACTGTTTAGTTATTGGCCAACAATGGAGAATGTCTTTTAATAACACACCTACTACAGATTAGGTGGTAATTGCAGCCTTAATCAATAAGCTAGCTGAGCGGAAAATTAAAGGTATGTGAAGCCCGACCCCCCCACGTACGCACACACCCTCAACACGCACAACACGTTTTTTGGTATTAGGCCCATTGTTCAGATGTGGCCTAGTGAGAACGCTGGAGGGCGAAAGCAGAGGGCTAGGAGCGAGGAGGGACCTGACAGTGATAAATAGGCCTTTTAATAACAGCTGTGCCACATGGGTAGCCATTCTGATCCATTCCCATCCAAGCCGGTCCCATCGTCCTCCCTCCCTTCCTCCCCCACAATGAGAGAGCAAATTTACATATCGCTGTGATGACTTGGTAGTTCATACTGGATTGTAAATGAAACACAATGAACACATGTATGCGTGGACTACATAAAGACAAACATCTTCTAAAGTGTCCAACAGTGTCTCTCTGTTAATTTTTGTTGGTTTGAAGCCTCAGAAAGGAGGGAACCTAAACAAAACACACACACACGCACTCTCACAGTTTAACAGATGGTTTGCTTAACTGAAACATCAATTATTGCATTGCCTTGGCAAGCGTGTGAGAGGCTCCAGAGTGTGTGTGCACGTGTTAGTCCTGTAGGATACGAGTGTTTGGTGAGCTGTTGACCTGGAGGAGAGAAGGGTTAATGCTACACTCCTTCAGAACAAGCCCATAGGGCATTGGTCCTCATCGGCAACAGATTTCAGCACAGCATGCTCACATTTTTGGGAACACTGCAGACTAATTCTGACGTCAGTTAAATAAACATTTTTGTGTGTGTTATGTTCTAAGATTTGTCATTGTAGTGCAGAGTTTAATTTAGAATTTATCAAGGATTTTCTTTATCTGTTTTATGTTAGTTTGTTTGTGTTTCTTTTATTCTGTTAACATAAATCTGATTTTAAGTTTTTTTTTTTTATTTATGAAATAGCTTTGACTGTTTTCTTATAAGGATAGTTCAGATTAGGGCTGCAACTAATATTTATTTTCATTATTGATTAATCTGCTGATTATTTTCTTGATAAATTGATCATTTAGTCTACAAAATGTCAAAAAAAAAAGGGAAAAATAATGATCACAATTTCCCACAGCCCAAAGCAAAATCTTCAAACCGCTTCTTTTGTCCAACCAGCAATCCAAAATCAAAAGACTCTTCATTACTATCAAAAGAAAAGCAGAAAATCCTCACATTTAAGAAGTTGGATGCAGCAAATGTTTGATATTTTTGCCTAAGAAATAGTATCAAAATAGTCAAAATCGATTAATTGACAAATTGTTGCAGCTCCAGTCTGGATTATTTCAACTGGGGTTGTAATAGGTACTTTTTGATAACCTGTTTATTACCTACAGCAGATGGTGGCCAACATGGCCCCAGTTTTGAGAAGCAGAGCACAGAAGCCTAAGCAGTGTACTGCCGGGGACAGGGTCAGTAGCAAAATGTATTTTAGCTGCCTTAAAAAATAAATATCAGTTTATGTGTACACTATACTTAGAATATTTTCACGCCTTTATCTTGCTGTCAAACAGCTTTTTCTAATGAGAAAATAAGCTAAATATGTTTTGTGCTGACCCTGTCCACACAGGGTACATTGGTACTCTTGCTCCTTCTCCAAACTGGGGGGAATGTCAGCTGCTATCTATCGTAGATCGTATGATACACTTACTATGGATAAGTAACCTACCTCATAAAACCTTTTCAACCAAATCTAAGCTATCCCTGTTAGTATATTTCAGTTTCAGTGTGTATAATAATCACTTCAAACCACCATTGCTCTAAACTGTTTGCAACTTTGTTGTCTCCCTTTAGTACTACAACACAATGCATGAACAACGCATGAATGGGCTGCTGCCGGACCCCCTACAGATTTTTCCACGAGGTACGGAGTGACATGTTACAGTTTATTATGGATCCGTAACGCTGAAAGGCTCAATACATATTTGTAATTAATGTGTTGACAACTAATCACAACAAGCAAATTCTAAATATATAAAAATATTCACACATTAGAAAATGTCACAACTTTCAACTGAAATTTGGTTAAACCACTCTTGCTATGTTCACATAATAAGAAAATGGGAACATGTGGTGGCTGGAAGTCACAGTGCAGCCTCTGGACAACATTAAAATTCATTGGCTCTTTCTGTTATTGTGTTGACAGTCATTTATAAATCTACATTTCTTTTGCTCCAAGGACATAGAGACTGCAAGCTTGTGTGCAGGTTAAGCCTTGGCATTGTGCAGTGTCTTCCTGAACTGGTTTCCACTAAGAGTTTTTTTTTCACATACCTTTTTTTATATCTTCATATACTTTTCTCACCACTCAAAGTCATACATAATCGCTAACAGGCCCCAAGGGCAAAGTGACGAAACATTTTATTGTCCCTCTCTTTTACTCTGTATCTGGCTCTCTCTTTCTGCCTCCTTCTCTTTTCTCTAACTCTGCGATTCTGTTTTTTTTCCTTCCTACCACCTCCCACCAGCTGTCTCAAGAGCCCAACATCTCAATCACTCTCTTGTCTACAACTAATTTCCGAGTAACCCTCATTTCATTTCATCTTTTTTTTCCTCTCTTTATAAAGAACTGATTCCTTTTCAGCACATTTGTAAATGGCCCAGTGATGTGTTCTACAATCTAGTCAATTACTGTTTCAGCCGGCAAGACTCCAGGGATCCGGAACATACATGGCCTGAAGGTACCTATCTCAATAATTGTTTCAGCTGCCTTACACAGAGAACGAGGGGAGGGGAGGAGAGGGGAGGGGAGGGAAGTTGAGGCAAATGGATTGGTAACGCTGTGTTCCACTTATTGAAATGTCAATTGAAGTCAAGGCTCTCCTTTTCTTTCACTCATTTTCTTGCTCCCCTCGTCTATGTTTATGTATGGGGATGGCTGGCTGTGGCTGTTCCGGGGCTTCTCTCCATCTCCATCTCCCTATGTTCTTGTTTCTTATGCCGGGATAAGAGCAAAGTGTTATGTTGAGATGATCTTTAGCTCCCCTCCAGAGTATTTTGATCGTCTCATTCCATATGATAGGAAGAACATCAGCGTTGGCTAGAGCAAAAACTAAGTCCGTAAGAAGATGTCATTGTTCAGCCATGAAATTGTCATTACAAGCCCCCTCTGCCATTTACAAATGGCCTTCTACAGACCTTCCCATTTTATGTTAGGCATATGTTGCTATTGAAGCTCATTGCTAATTACCACGGGTTAAATGACTTGACACCTCCTCCGTCTCTCCAGATGATCCATATTATATCCATCTCCATTTCAATAATAAACTAAGCCCCCCTTCCAAATACTGGAAGTGCTTTATTTAATGTATCCTCTGAGGGGCTTTGGTAACAACCACTGATCTGTGTCAGGTTTTTTTTTTTTTAAGGTCAGGGGGTCTGTTTTGAGAAGATGATGTTTTCCAAAAAACCTTTAGTCCTCTGGTAATCTTTCCCCTCTTTTCTCCCGTTTTTAATATGAAAGTAATTGGCTGAGGGGAGTCTTGTGCACTGTTTAAATTAGGTCTTCCTGGGCACTAATTAAAGAGAGAATCCCTGTGCTTTAGTGGACCCAACGCATCGGCCTTTTGACCTCAATTAAACGTGTTATTCTTAGTATCCCCTTTACAGCGTCTTGTCTCTTCTTTTGTGTATGGTATCTGGGTTGAACATAGAGGTCTTTGGCGTAAACATAGATGCTGATGAATAGATGTAAAGAACCGTTTCCCCAATGTGAATTTTTTTTATGCCTTAACTTAAAGGGACAGTTATGATTATGTGATGTGGGGCTGTATGAGGTACTTATTGATAGTCAGTGTGTTAGCTACAGTATATGCTGGTTGACATGCCCTCATGTACCAGCACAGAAGCTAAGCAATGTACTGTTGTAAACAGGCTCAGGAACAAAAGGCATTTTAGCCACTTAAAAGTATCAGTATCAGTTTAATATATACATTATTTTAGAATATATTCACTTCTTTACTTTGCCGTCCGACTGTCTTTTCAACAGAAAACCGTCATTATATACACCAGATATCATTCTCCAAACCAGTCCCACTCCATGGGCTCAACTGACTCAATGAGTAATTTTACCTCACAGAAAATGAGAGTTGGTGGTCTACCGCTTTGTTTGTGTTGTTGTGTGACAGGTTTAGTCCTGATTCACTGAGGTAACACAATAACATCAGGGCCTGACCGAAAGTGGATATTTGGGGATGATAGCAATATTAGGGAGTAAAAACATTCTGATATTGAGATATATCAGCCAATATTATCTACACAGAATATAGAACTTCTGCATAAACCCATTTTTTGCAGTGATCCCTCAAAAGATAGGTAGTGGGGGCAGGATATTTTATTTTTTCATAAGAAACGTTATTGTCCAAAATGATGTGGGCACTGAAACTGTGAACTTTCACTGATATTTTTAAGAATAATAACTATAAATAAAAAAAATACAAATAGAGCAAAGGATATTAGACCATAATCAAATATACAAAGACAGCCTTTAAAGTTAACAAGAACAATCTGATTATGTTCTTTGATACAGGTACAAATTGGACAAGATAGGTATTCCGTTACCACTATAGACCGATACTGCAGGGAAAGACTAATATCAGTCCAATAATATCGTCTGACGATACATCGGTGGGGCCTTAAATAGCACAAATATGGTGTACACTTGATACACTGATATTGATTTTTGACATTTAGCTTCTACTGTAGATAATGCAGTAAGTACCATTAAGAAATTATCCCTTTAATTTTCCTCCAACCCTTTGCCAAAATCTGTGTTGTCTGTCTCATTCCCTCTAAGCCATATTTCTGTACATACAAATATATTTTTGGCTCCACTCTCCTCTCCTTTCCTCCCTTTTTCCTTTTGCTGTCATCCTCTCCCCTCCTCTATGTGGACACCTCTTTCTTTCTTCTTCGCCTGCCTCCCCTCTCTCCTACGAAAGCCAATTAACCTTCAGGCTGAACTGAGAGCTTGTGTTTTGTTCTTGTTCATTAGGGGGTCTGGCCATATGTCTGTCTGTCTGCCTGTCTTTTGGCCTTGACCACTAAATGTGTGTGTCTGTGTGTGCATGTGTGCGGGTCCTCTCACATTTGTGTGTATGTGTTTGCAGGTTAATACGAGACCTAACCCAGCCAATGACTGCACTCATGCTGTCCCAGACTCCATGGCTAACAACAGGTGAGCTTGCTGGGGCACGAGGAGCATGTTTCACTACCTGGAATAAACTTCAGTTGGATGGTTGATAGATGAGTAGAACAATGTCTGTGATACTCAAGTCAGTGTGACTGTGTTGTGCTCTGTCCTCCAGCTTAAAAAAATCATCTGCTGAGCTGAAGAGGATCCTGACAAATGGGCAGGTGAGCCTGTGTTTTGGGTTTAAGTAGAATTTGACCGCTGTTATCTCACTGCTCCTGCTCTCACACCTAGTTTCCACTGACTGGAGCACATTCTCACAGTGGTTGGCTCCTCTATTGATTTTCTGTGATGCCAGTTGAGGGCATGTTGGACAGAGTGTGTATTTGGTTATCGTCTCTTCATTGTGCCGCTCTGGGAGCAGTGAGTCTGTGGGTTCCTGAGCGTGAGCCTGTTACAGTCATGTCTCTCCCTCTTTTATAAATACACACACTCTCTCTCTCTCTCACATACACACACACAGTGGCTAGCGTGTCAGGAAGACAATTAAGCCAGCGGCCTCTCAGGTTTCTGCTGTAACACAGTGAACTAATAGAGTTGTTCTCTCCCTTCTCCTCCATCCTTTCATCCATCTCCTCTCATTCTCTTTACCTCCCTACTCTCATTGTGTTATCTAATCAATTGAGTTGAACGGGGGACAGGCCTACATACATGCTAACATGTATGTAGGCCTGTCACAATAACTTATTTACTTGGACAATATATTGCCCCAGAAATAATTGCGATAAATGATACTATTTACTTTTTTAAAACAATTTTATGTCAATGGGATAATGATAATAGCGTAAATAATGCAAGTACACCCTTTCAAATAGCAATGAACTTTTAATTCAGACAGCAGATGATGAGAGGATGGAAGCAGCACAGCCAGAAATAATCGCAAAACGTGTCTCAGCATACTCGTTTCTTGTTCATTCAACTAAGGCACTGTGATAAAACGCTTAGCACTGCATTCAAGTCTTATAATGGTGGGGAAACCCCTGCTGTTTATTGTGACATCATGTTGATTAAAACGTTGGTGCCATTCTTATGTAAACAAACACACACATGATCACGGGTAGATTTCATACGATATATAGACATGATCTCGATCATTTTTTCTGAATGAAAAACATTTTTTGCTGCCCTTGATAAGTCAATAAAGTTACTATTGCATCAGGCCTACATGTATGTTATGATGTCTGCCTCTTTCTGTCTGTACAAAATTAGTTTTGGCAGCTCCACATTGATATATCAGCCACAGTACAAGTGGGCATTCATCCAAACACAACTGGCATATTGACAGGACACACCATTCGCCTGCACCCTCGATGAGTGCCACACAGACACACAAACCAGTCATACACATGTTGCATCAAGCGCTCCGATGCAGCATGGACCGTGGGAAATAATCAATTACAGAATTATTAAGTGGACATTTTAAATTCCAAATGTAAACAATGTTTTTTGTTCCTAATGTTTTAAAACATTTTTTATGTTGTATGAATCAATTCAGGGATTTTCAGAACACTAGCATCTTCATAATGTACATTTCCCATGAATACATTTATTACATGAATAGGACTTTGATATACATTTTTTGATGAAAATGTGATTAAGAATAGAATTTTATTTATTAAAATTAATTTATGAAATAAATTATTTTGATACCTTAATAGATAGATGTTGTAAATTGCATGCATTTTCAGTGTTTTAAGGTTTTGTATCACAATAGACAATATGTTAAACGTAAAAATGCTTTTGATTATTTTGGCAGAGATTGGATGTGAAATGTATTTAATGTGGGGCTGCACAATTACTCAAAGTATTATCAAAGGACTATAGTGCTGCAGAGATGCCCTAACCTGCAAATCTTGTTTTTCAGATGTAAGAAAACATGGTACAGACCCCAACAAATGTCACATCATCATGACTTTATTTGTTTGTTTTTTTCAGTCAGAATGAGAAGGGTGTTGCAAAAACAATCACTCCTACTCATGATGAATATTGAAATCTGATGAAATAATCACAATATGATTTTTGTTTTTGACCAGATCATACGGCCCTAATTTAATGTATGTATTTAAAAGATGGAACAAATACATTTTGATATACTTGTATACATTATTACTATTATATAGATTCAAACACAATTGTCACTGTTAGAATACATTAATTTTCACTCTAAAACTCAATACCAGGATCAACACTACATGATAATTTGTGAAAATACATTCATGAATGACTGTCCAGTCTAGTTCAAATAATGATGAGAATGGCTGTTGGTTACTCTTAAAAGTGTTATTTTATAATTGTTTATTTTTGTGATTATCATCAGACAGGCAGTGCATTACCTCACTCCATGATTAGGGATATAACAGATTTAATCTTCTTCAATGCTGTGTAGTTACTGATACTTCATATATATTCAGTTAAATTGTTATTTGTATGTATAATAGCACCAAATGCTAACAGAGGTTATCTCATGGCACTTTTAATAAGGAGCAGGTCTAGACCATACTCTTTATAATATTATTCACAGACTCTCACCAGCCTTGTTGTCTCAGGTTACATTATATTTCCAGCCTCTGACACTTTTTCTTTTCTTTTTTCTTCCTTTTTTTTTTTGGATCAAAGTAGAGTGGAACGACAACAGCCAACAAATTGTCGTTAAACTCCACATCAGTCACTCCCCCACTCACCCAAGCACAATGTCCTTTTATAAATTGGACAGCAAATGTTGTATTGATCTCCTCTTCTCCTCCTCCTGCCCCTCTGTGTTTTCTCTCCTTATGTTGCTGAACTTGGAGTGACCTGAATGCTTGTCTTGTTTATAGCCTCTGGTGACAATGTAGCCCCCCCCCCGCCTTCCGCTTTCTCTCTCTCACCTGTGTAGTTACACAGATCTTCCACTGGTTGCATGTCTTCTCATGTTATAACATCAAAGTACCTTTATTGTGTACCTGTGTCTGTGTTTGTGGCTCTGCAGATAAATGCCCAAGACATCCACTATCAAGAGCAGCTTGGCCATGGAAACGGAGGCACAGTTTACAAGTAAGTGTTTGCTGGCTCTCACACTGAGGCACCAACACGACAAGGCCACAGCACAATAACGGATAGTGACACTGTAGCGATACCTCTATACAGTGCAAATATTCAGGAAGAATGTTTCAATTAGTCGCCAGTTTGAGACTCATGTGATATGATTGTTGACGTTTTTACTGCTCATGTTTACGGCAAACACATTACTCAATAGGGTTCTGTGAAGGGTACGCCACTGTTCACCACCCTTCCTCTGTTCCTTCGTCCGTCCATTTATCTCTCAGTGTTTGGTGTGACATCTATCAGGCTGGTTTGTGTCTCTACCTGCATTTATTTATTCTGGTTTGAAGGTTGCAAACATATATGATATTGATTTGGGGCTGTAAGGTATGACAGCAATTGAGTTAATCTGTCTATAGTACAGCACATTACCTGCCACTATAGAAGAGCTCCATCCTTTCTGGCGAGACAAATGTATTACTGCCCTGCTAACGTTATGACAAGGTTGGCATTTGTGTCGCTCCTTCTATCCTTCTTTTCCCCACCTTGTATTTCCTTCTTCCCATCAATCTTTAGCTATTGAGCTGTTTTATTGAGATTGAAGTATTGATCACTGCTCAGGCTAACCTTGACTTGACAGAGTGGTCTGCCTCACACGGTCCCCAGCAAACACAGTAAATTTCCTACCTTGCAAATCCATAAGAATGTCTTTTTTTTATTTTCACCCCTTTCTTTCCAACCACCTTTTACAGTTTTATTACTTTGAGATAGTTTCATTAAGAGCCAATCTCTCATAGGTGTAGGAGAATAAGATTGCTGATAAGTTTGGCCCCAGAAATGGTTACACTGCACTGGTGAAGGCCAATACTGCAAGCCCAACAACTTCTCAGTCAATTTAGCCCCGCAAAAAAATCCATATGCTTTGGTGCTGAAATTTTTTATGGTTGGAAAGAGACAATAAAAAAAATACAGATACAACAACAGCCTGGTTGTTTATGTTATTTTGGTGTAGATTTTTTTTATTGCATGTCTATTTTAATTCAGATATATCTCATTTTTTACTTGAGCCCTACTTTTCGACAGCTTGAAGATGTAGCCCTTAAAGCATATCACAGATCACATTCTGTGGTTCACGTTCGTACTTCATGCTAATTTTAAGCAAGTTTTGATTATGTAATGTGTCCACACTGTAAAAATGACAAAACATACTCAAAGCAGTCAGGAAAAAAAAGATTTTAAGTGTTGATGGACGCTATAGACGTTTTTCACCGCAGACATTTTTTTACTTAACTAGAAAAGAAAGTTGTGAACAATGGCTCAGTTCCATCAAGTGTCCCAGAGAGCCATGACAGAAAGCCAGCATGTGCAATACCAGGATCTTGGAACTAGCTCACAATAATAAAATGCAGTAGTTTCAATGTCACCAATTACACTTAGGCCAAAATATCTGTATCTATCTATTGTCTCACAATGCAATTTATTTAATTGAACAACAACTTAGTAAACAAAATAGAACTACTGTACTTTTATACATACATATATTATACATATTATACACTGTATACATTGAATTGGGACACTACTACATTGCGTTCTCACGGTTTGTTGTGTGTGTTGAATCTACAGGGCATCTTCAACAGGTGCCACAATCAATTCAGCTGAATTTTTAGGGACAGTAGTTCAACAATTTTACCAGATTGTTGAACTCTTCATTGTATCAGCAAGAGTGAGGCCAGCTCACACAAAGAGACTTCATATAAGAAGCTATATGTTGTTGTTAAATGCTACATGCAGACAGATTTCACTGATCAAAATAATACTCGGCCGTTTTGTTCCTTCGAGCGTGGCATTAGAGATTAAGAATTAAAAAATCTTTTACATTTAGAGCATTTTAAATCTTATCAAATCTGTGAAGAATCAATTAATTTCAATTCAGTCATATCATTATTGAGAATATTTGGAACATTACTATATTATCAGTGTTGTATTGGCATACAGACCCTCTACTAATGTATTGAATCGAGCCACTCATTTGCTCCACTAGCAACAGTGCCTCCATGACAGAAGTCTGGTTAAAGAGCTACTTTATGGGGCGGAGGTTTAGCTCAGTTGGTAGAGCATCCGTCCCATGTACTGAGGCTGTTAGTCCTCTGCAGCGGCCGCTGGTTCGACTCCCGTCCTCGGCCCTTTGCTGCGTGTCATCCCCCTCGCTCTGCCCCATTTCCTGTCCACTCTTCAACTATCCTATCTAATAAAGGCACAAAATGGCCAAAAAAATAACTTTAAAAAAAAAAGAAAAAAAAAAGAGCTACTTTATTTGCTCTTTATTTATATATTTGCAGAAATATCCCAGTTGAGGTCAACATTTCATGATGGCTTTTCCTTCTATACATCAACAAATGCTTCAAGGATGCCTGTAGTCATTATCCTACAACTGGGCTTTTGCTTCCCAGACTACCACAGCTGCATCCTTCCTGGCCTGTCGGTACCTCTCTGCTGAGTCAGCAGTCGCTCACTAAACATCAACCATGTTTTAGGCTGCGTCTTCCTCTTATTTTAAAGGAGATCTACTCTGACTCCAACATGACACTGAAGATTCTGTCTTGATGATGAAGGCTAAAATTATACTGCATGGTGCCTTCCAACAGGTATTGCCAGCAAACCTAATGTCTTCCGCCAGCAGGTTCAGTGAAAAAACAGAACAGCTATTCTATCAACTCAAGTGTCTCATGCATTTTATTGCGAATACAGCAATAAAATTACTGTAATTATAGACCTCTGACTTGAGCTTTTTCATTGACATGAACATAAACATACAAACCCTTGAGTAGGACAAAAGTCCTCAGATTGCACTGTTCAGATCCGCCCTGCCTACCCAAGCTACCCAAATCAGACACAACAGCACTTAAAGCAGGACCCTGTTTGGCTACATGTCTCTGTGGAACAGGCTCGACTAATTGTTAAGGTACTTAAAGTACAACTTCAATAATCACCTTTTGCCATGAAAAAATAAATGAATAAAATCTGTTCTGTTAATGCATTAAACAGAAAAGGCATAATATAATATGCTAGTGTTCTAGGCTTCCTGCCTCTTTATAACTAGCCATTAGAGCTAGAGGAAACTCAAAATTGTGAATTTATAACAAAATTGGTGTTAATTGTGTTGGTGGCCTTGACATCAGCTCCTAGAAATTTTCATCAGTAACTGTTAATTGCTTTCCCATTTCTTTAATTTTAATTATTTTGTCACAGTCAGAAAAAAGCTCCCAATTATTTAATATCGCTCTTCCCTTGGCCTCACCTTGTGTTCAGTCTGGCTGGATTTTTCACTTTAACAGTTCCAGTCAACTTATTACAACTTAGAAATAAAGTAATCTTTTCTTCTTTGTAAATATATCTTTAAAAGTATTTCGTGCTAAAAGTATATTTTAACTTAAACAGTGATGCATTAAGCACATCAGAATTATCCTGTCTGGCCTCACAGAAGCTTTATCATGGTGGGATTTTCTTAAGGGTCTGGACAGGAAGCTGAGATTATCCAATTAGGTGCATAAAGAGATGAAAATGTGAAGAGTCCAGGTTGGAAGGATCACCTTAATCTACTGTCCAGCTCAATCAACCACAACCTCTGTGTTTAGTTTCTGCACAGAGACAAAGGAAAAGAGCATTGCATTAGCATGGATTAGTCTAATTGTCCCCAACATATTTAAATGTCTTCATGAATTACAATGTTTATTCGTCAGCAGTATTTACAGTGGAACTCCTTTGAACAAAACAAGTTGTTCTGTGTTTTCCTCTTCAGACTACCAGGCTGCCTCACACAAGCACGCCTGTGGTGTACCTTTTGTTTTTGTTGGAAAAGAAAGGTGTTTTCTCCATTAATGCGTGTTTTCATTCTTTTGCTCCAGTTTTTATAGCTGCTGACGCATGATTAAAAGTAAACTGTGGTTTATTGTGACTTGGGTTAAATTTTTGCAGCTCTGGTCATTGGTTCTTTTACATTGACTCAACAAAGTAATTACTAAGATCTTGGATCAAAGCAACAGTCAGATGATCAAACAGTATGGAAGCTGCTGCTGACTAATTACTTTTGCCATGTGTCACATAGAGTTGCATCAGCTGCAAACCGAAGAAGTGGTCACGATAAAATGGCCAGAAGGTTACTGTCGCCGCGGCATATCACAGTCATGCATCGCAGTCCTCCGGTGTGCGCTGGCCTCATTATTTGTCGTTGGCCAGCTTTTAGAATTAATTGCCAAATATCAATAGCTGATAAAATATTCCAGTGACAGGGTGCCCCTGTGGCTCAGTTGGTAGAGCATCTGCCACATGTACTGATGACCGCTGGTTTGACACCCACCTGTGGGCCGTTTGCTGCGTGCCGTCCCCTCTCCCTCTACCCTCTTTCCTGTCGTATCTTCAGCTGTCACTATCACATAAAGGTAAAAATGCCCCCAAAATAATCAGTTGTTATTTCAGCAGGCAGATATTTATTTAGTAAAGATTTTTCCCAGTGATGGGAATATCAGCCAGATGCATGTTTTCAGTGTCAAAACCACACGTACACTTGTTTTGGTGTAAAACCTGCTGAAAATTACTGTAGTTTTATCTGTATTGGTTAGCTGTACCAAACAGTTTTTGCTGTATCAAGCAGGAAATGAGCTTGAATGAATTTTAAAATACTGTACAGAAATGCAAAATGACAGACTTTCGTTGATATACTGATATTTTTACGACTCATTTTGGCCAATTGCCAGTACAGATATATGCACGTGTCGTGTTCCACCTAATTGAAGAGAACATCAAGTCTCTCCTGTGTTGGAATTAACATATTATTATGCCTACTCTTATCGTGATGGCCCACAGGCAGATGCAGACATAAAATACAATGCTTTCCAAAATGTACACATTTACTGGGCATAATAAGCAAACTACTGCGGACGGGCTCTTTTCATTGGTGCCCGTTTCTCTTCGTCTTCACATATTCATGGATCATTTGTAATGATCAGAATGACAGCTCTTAAGATGGGCAATTAAATTTGTAGTGTTAAAAGAACGTGATTTGGCTCCCCCTGTCATGACCGATGCTGAGCAATAATTGTTTTTTGAGGTGTCTGAAATGGACAGCAAAGTTGCTATTTACAACCACAGACATACTCACATCATGTGCGCACAGGGTTCAACATTATGTGATTTTTTTTTTCACTTGCTCAATTGGGCAAGTGGGTTAGAAATCTACTTGCCTGAAGTCAATTTTTACTTGCCCCGGTACAATTGTTTTATTTATAAGAGATCAAATCAAATACAATAACAACAAATTAAAAAAGTTAATTCCATGTTTAATGTGAGGTTGCAATGTCTATAAAATGCCACAGATAGTGAAAAATGTCCATCCCAGTTTTTCAAAGTCCCACATAATTTCTTTAAATGTATCATTTTGCCAGTCTAAAACCAAAGATGTTCAGTTAAAGAGGACATTAAATGAAGAAAAGCAAAAATCTTAATATTTGAGATATTAAGATTTTGCATGAAAAAATACTTTTATCAAATAATTGATCATCAAAATAGTTGAAGTGAGTTGCCAGATTTACTTACCCAACATGGCATTTTACTTGCCCTGGGCAAGCAAGCAATCCTTAATGTTAAGCCCTGGCACATAATTAAAGCGTCATCCTAACAGCCTGTCATATTGGTGGAAATGTTCATTTCAGACCAGTCCCGATATTTGATGCACCGAGGGCCTGGACAGGCCTCTTGCTGGCTTTGAAACCAATTCTCTGTCCTCTTCAGCCTCTACCCTTTGGTCCAGCTTATATTAGGCTTATCACGTGTGAAAAGCACTACCACTCCCCACCTTTTAACCTCTTAGCCCATTTATGACCCAGAGCCATTTAGACTCAATTGGATGTTACCAACACCTCAGCTCTCCATAGCCACAAGCTGACCCAGCCATCCATCAATGTCAGCCTTTGGTTTTTATTACACACTCTCTCAGAGGTCCATCTTGTCCACCAATCTAACTGACTCTATGGCTTATAAATACAATAACAAGGACACACAGGCTATTTTCATGACTCATGGATCCAGCAGTGCAATTAAAACAAGCACATTTGCCTGGCTGTGACTGTGGTGACATCTACTTAGACACCCACAGCTGTTCCTTTAGTCTCACAGACCATTTTCTCCATTGATTTTGTTTTTTTCCACCTCATTGATTAGACTGTACATTGAAGGCCCAAACCTCTTCGGTTAATTGGTGGTAACATAGTATTGAGTATCCAGATATTTTCAGATTATGCCAAGAGCCAGTTGAATGGGATTGCAATTTAAACCTAGTGTCACAGTGCCTCTCAAGCGCATTTTAAGTGAACTCTTTTGATTGGTTTTGACGTACCTGCTTGTACTCGCTTTTGATTTTATTTAGGTAAATAAACTGTCTCTCCTGAGCAGAGAAAATGAAATGTGTTTTTTTGTGCACTGGTGGTTATTGAGATGAGGCTCGTGGTGACTGTTTGATACTTCACCTTGGTAAACATGGTGTAGTGCTTTGGAATAGGTAAATCAGATTTGTTTTGGAAATTAGTTGCTCTGTATATGCTTAACTATAAAGCTGATGAAGCACTCCTTGAATTCAGCCTAATGCAACCTCTCTGCAATAAATCCTACTGGGGTTGAGATGATGCTATTTGTCCATTGCGATGTTTGGCAGTCATCAACCACTGAGCCCCCTACCATTGTGATTTAAAAGCCTTCTGTATTTTAGGTAGTATGTCCATTTAGAGTTGCCATGGAATTGTTGACTAAGTTCATTTTTTGGTGTGGTAGAAAAACACAAAAAGAAGCTTTTGCTGCTGTTCTTTTGTGCTGCGTCTCAATGTCGTGCTTAGAATTTTCTTTTTATACACAGCTAAGTTACTGACGTGGTGCTGAGATCAAGATCCTTTTTGACCCAGTAATGATATCATTGTACATCGCAGTGTTTCACTGTGTACATCATCAAATGCCAATTTGGTAGACATTGCCCAACCCTAAATCCTACCTTCTTGAAGGTTATAATGCTCATTTGATTCCCTTATCAATGACCAGTGACTGACGTATTTGGCTGCTCTAATGCCATTGTCAGAGTTCACAGAGGCAGAGAGTTCACAGAGAATGACATTTGATATTTATATGGACACAAAAATCATGCTTTTTACTGCAGCCATTTTTTCCTGTATCTGTACCCCTCAAAGAGCAATATATTTGTCATTACATGCACACAAATATTTGACAAAACGGAGACATAATTTTTGAGGTTTTACCACTTGTGCTGAATATCTGAACTATAAACTTGAGTGTTAATGAAAACATTTGCATGTGTTTTGTTTGAGTAGTTTGGCTCTTTTGAGTTTTTTCTCCAGAAAATTAGGCTAAATTATCTAATGGTTAAGAGGCTGAAAGTGTAATCTGAAACCTGATTGAAGAAAAAAAAATACATACACTTACAAAACTTTTAAAAACAATTGGTTAGTTTTTTTGCAGCCTCAAGCTAAATGATTATGAAATGATTGTGGTATGATTGTTTGATTATTTGGTATCCACTGGAGGTTAGGTGCCACTCTAAGTGATGTTCCAATTAATCTTAAATGGGACAAAGTGTAAACTGTGAAACCTACACTACCGATATAACTAGAATCTCACTCTGAGAGTGTAGACCTCTGCTAAAGTCAGTTACCCTATCTTGTAATGCTAGCAAAAGTGAAAAATAATTTGTGTACCTGTCTCGTGATTTGGATGTGCTCTTCTATGGGTTCTTTCTTGGCCCATGTTGCACCTTCCAGTAGGTTTCATGAAAATCAGGCCAGTAGTTTTTCCTTAATTCTGCTGACAGACGGGCATCACTGAAAACATAATCTCCATGGCAGAAGTAAAATAAACAAAGTATACAAGGAACAAACTTCTGCTGTAACACTTTCTGCCTGTAGGTGTTGCAAGATGTGCAATTTTAGCAGCTCTTATAGTCCTTGCCTAGAGACGGCAATCTACTGCAGGTCTGAACTGTTTCAGCTGTTACCTTCCTATCCTGGAGGTGGCGCAATGTGGCATGTCTAGAACTGGTCTGACAATGAGTTGTAACGATTTTAAATAAATAGGCAACTATTTTGATTGTCAATTGATCGGTTTGAATAATTTTGTAAGAAAAAAAAGTCAAAATCCTCTGATTCCAGCTTCTTAAATGTTAATGTTTTCTGGTTGTTGCATTTTTGGGTTGTGGGCAAAACAAGATTTGAGGATATCATCTTGGGCTTTAGCAAACAGTGATCCACATTTTCACCCTTTTTTGATATTTTTATAGACCAAACAACTAATCAATTAATTGAGAAAATAATTGACAAGGAAATAATATTTTTTTTATTATTTCCTGCTACATAGCTACTGGCCCGTACACCATCTCATTAAAGTCAGACATCTGAGAGCAGTGTAGATGTAGGGCAGTTTTACAGCAAATGGCTAACCAACAACTGTTGTGCTGTTGTAATTTCTCTCTCAGCCACAAGAGGCCAGTTCTCAAAAGTGATACCAAAGTCCATCTGTGGAACTGAGAAATATTTACTTTCCCTTTTAACATGCTAAGATATAAACAAGCCTTTCAACTTTGACGTTTGAGCTTCTCAGCCGTGCTGCTTCTAATATGCTGGATATTTAGCAAGCTTTTGAGTGTGCTTTGTGTCTGTCTGCGAGCGTCTGTGTTTTGGTTTCTGTCTGTGTGTCAGTTACGAGACTCATTACAGACGTATCAGGTGAGACAGTCAGGGAGGGAGAAGGCAGGCCCGTCATCCATGTGGCGGTGTAAAAGTACCACGTCAGCCCTGATCCAAGAGGCCGGTCTCTCTAACCCGCAGCCCCGACTTCAGAGACAGAGAGAGGCCCTATGAATACTGCATGATGGAGCTTTTATTACAGAGCGAGCTAGAGTGTAAATAAGATCCAGGCAATGGGGCACGTTTACTGGGGTCAGATCAGGGGGAAGTGGCGGGGGGTGGCTATGTAACCTTGTCCCCATGTCTCCCGCTGTCACAAGCCTGTCACTGTAACTCATACAGGGATGCTCGGCCCTGAGGTGGTCAAGGACAGTCTGAGAATAAAGCTTTAAACAAGCAGTAGTCACACCATATTTCCAGCTCAAAAACATGCCCTTAAAGCACTTTTTTCTTTTTTTTTTAAATTGTGATTTCTTCAATGCACAATTTGTAGCCTCTGCCTCTAGAGGTCCCTCTCCTGTAGTTTGGTGATATCTGAAGTAGCATGGAGTGTCATGGGAGTTATTTTTATTGTTAAATAACCACCTTTACAGATGAAAATCTATCTGACATGACATGGTCAGGTTTGCCAACTTCCTTCCTTATTCTCTAAAGTAACCCTATCTCTGATGTGTTTTCACAGAAGTTATAGCAACTAGCAGCTAGCAAGGAAACACTCTTACCTTGAATATATTACAGGTTTCACTGGCTTTGACTATTATTGGAAATATTTGGGATAATGTAAGCACACAACTCAACATATCTATAGCATAGGTCCAGCATTTTTAGACATTTTAATGGAGAAATGTTGTATATCATAGCTTTAACTCTTGTATATCTAACTTAGACATGCAGTTTATAATTTAATTATTAGTGTACACAATTTAATTGCTCTTTATGAACATGTATAGTAATGTTATTGATTAATTGATTTTGATTTTTGTTGTTGTCTCATGCATAAATAATGTGCTCAGCCTAAGAGGCATTCAAGATGCCATTATTTAGGAAAACAGACCAGGAACAGGAGAAGCACCAATAAGCTATCTTGACATTTCTTCCAAGCTTTAGAAAGAAAGGTGTTTAATTTATAAGCATTAAAAGTATTGCCCTACAATTTAAGGAAAGCAAATAATAAACCACCCTGTGAAGAAAGTACTGTATATGGATGAATTTATTGACTTGTTTACCTTGATTTAACTCTGACCAAAAATAATCACATACAGTACATCAGAAAAACAAGGAAAAAACAAAAACAGCATTGGCTTTAATAAACAAATCTGAGACTTTGCATGTTTATGTATTCAAAAATTATTCACACACAAACTCAGATGAAAGTTATGTACATGGTATCGCATGTACACAAAGCTTAATTTCTCATGTGTTAAAGTCATAGTTAGGTGAATTCAGCTATGGGCTGGATACGTCTTTCAGCATGACTTCTCATTGGGAACTACAAGTTGTTAAGCATGGTGAAGACCTGGTTTAATCTCTTTTCAGACTGCCTTACACACATTCAACCTGCCCAGTCAGTATTTAACATGTCTACCCCTGCGATCTTGCTTCAATTAACATCTTCATCTTAATTAAGAGGCAGCAGTCATGCTTAACTGATATTGATTGTAGCTTAAAGGAAGACCGAGACATCAAAATGGAAACAAGGCCATCAGCCTTATGTGCAAAGAGCTCTTTTCCAGAAAAGATGGCGCTTAAGAT
>JAJHUR010137829.1:0-12501 GCA_027495735.1 Lutjanus campechanus
AGAGGGAAGGGTGTGATACATCCCAGTTATACATACATAAGCTCGGTGGTGCACACGTATGCAAAGTAAGCATGTTTGTATGGTTTCAGTCTTTGGTAGGAGGGATGTAAAATAGATTCATTTTGTATTCAGCATCCGGAATTTTTGCCATTTTTTCCCTACTGAGCTGTCAGCCCAGTGACACAAAAGCCACAAATGTCACACTCAGAAATCATACATGTACTGCTAAACTGTTGAACATTTTAACTTAAAAAGCTTAAGTTCACCTACTGTCTTAAAAGTGTGAATTAACTGTATTTAGGCTGAATAATTACTTCAAAGGCATTTTATGGGGTTTTTGAAAATGTAAAACTAGTTGAGTTAACTAAACTTTTAAAACAAGTTCAATAAACTTGTCACACATGCCTTAAAGATGTGAGTTAACTGAATTTAATTGAGATATTAAGTTAAACCGACAACTGTCTCACGTTTTATAAATATTACAGACAGATTTGCTTTCATTATTACTTTTCTAAGTTTGAAGAGTGTGTTCTTCATTTGACAAGAAGACACTTGCTGTGTTTCTGTGATTGTGTGAATGTCTTCACACTATAAAAAGAGAGGCCTCTGGAATCATGTTTCTTAATTTGATAAGTTTAGTGAACCCTGTGCAGTATGTTCAGTTAGCTCATCATTTTTAAGACTGAAAGTCAGAAGAACTTTTTTTTAAATAACTTGAAAATTAATAAAAGTTATATATTTATTGTCAAGTTAATCCCAAAGGAGTTAAAGGTAAAGTTTTACTTAGGCATAGTATATACTTACATCGTCAAAATAAACTATTTGCTTAAATTTTCCTTAAATTTTAAGTTGATTTAACTTGAAAAGACAAATTAATGGTAATGATTCAAAACAACTGAACTGTAGTAAAACAAGCTGGCAGAAATTCAGTTGTACTTGAGAAAACATGTTCAGTAAACTTAAGATAATAAGTTGACTTAACAACTCTTCAGTCACACTGACAAACATCACAAAAAGATCTGATGTCCTTTTACATTTTTGCAGCTTGAGTCAGTTCGTCATTCCACATTCAGTTTCAGAGTTTCAAATCTCAAAGAATGCCTTCTGGGAAGTCTGCCAATATCCTTATCATGCATATTTTGAAAATTAATTTAATGAGTTGATTGAACTCATTCAACTCATCATTTCAAGTCAAAAGATGAAGAGTCACGTCTGTAAGTTCTGAAGTGTTCTGAAAATAAGTACTTGAGATTTTAAGTTTAGTAAGATTGAATAAATAAAACCTCATTAACATTAAATTAATGAGAATAGATGAGTAGATTCCTGTATGATTTCCTACAGTGTTATTGATTTTTTTAAGTCGATTTTGTATATTCTGTGAACAGCTAAACTTATTGATTTACTCAGATTATAAAAGAAGCAGTCTAGATGACTTCTTTTCTACTTCTCCCCCACTTCTAATGGCCTATATGCAAATACAGATGTTTTATGACATAAATAGATACACACACAGATAGTAGCTGTTTGTTACACCCAGTATTTATTAAAATATGTTATCGTATGCAAATATTCAGTCACGTTTGGGATTTTTTACAGCCTTGACATGGTCGATGCTGCGTGAATGTTTTTGCCGCCCCATCTTTTTTTCTTCAGCCATTTCTGTAATTTCAGGCTCTCATAAGTGGCAAGCACTGACACAATAAAGAAATGTTTGTCACTACGATGACTATTTCTCTTGTGTCAGGCCAGAAAAGAGGCAGTAAGACAGTGATTACAGACCCGCTGCACCGAAAGTTCGCGTTTACAGGTAGCCGTTAAGCTCTAACCGAGTCATTTCCCGCCTCTCCACTCAACGCAGCAAGGGCTAATTGGTCAGCTGACCTTCCTGGCCTAAAACCACCCATGCAGCCGTTCAGTAACTGCACTCTATTGGTAGTCTTGAGGCATAAGGGAAGCTCTGAAGAGAGATCCGTATCAGTGGTGATGGGCAAACAAGCCATTTTTAAAGCATTTAGGCTTTCCAGCCCATTCTGTCAAATGGGTTTCATTTCTCAAGGCTTATAAAGGCTTCACGAGGGGCACTGCTGGTCAAAAGAATTTACAGCAGGCAATTTGTCACAGTTCACACAATAGTGGGGTCAATTAAGTCTTTTAAATTAAACTGGTGATGAATACATATTAAAGAAGATATATTCGATCTAAAGAGAACATCACGACATATGATAGTAATATAATTTGTGACTTGCAGCTGAATTAAGTGGTTAGTGTTATCATACTGCTCCCAGATGGTTTGTAGATTGGTAGTACAGCCTTAAAACCTGATGGTCCTGAAATCATGAAACTAGTGTCTGATATACTGTAGCAATATGCTGTTGCCTAGTAATACACTGTTGAGTATTTTTGTTCTGTCAGATGCGGTTATACCCTGTGTTTTTCTTGGTACAGTAAAATGTGGAGAAACAAAAGTGCTTTGATTGTAAGCATGCTTTTGCAACTGCTCAGAGGGGATGGTGAGGCCTCATGCAAGAACATTTTCTTATTCTTATCCTAAATCTCTCTTTTCATCCTGTCAGGCTTGTTCATATGAGTGTTCCGAGTTGGATTTATAAAAAACTTTCTTGCACTGCACAAATTTGCTGTAAATGGCCAGTTTCAGCCTGATGAATGGCGAGGGAATAATTTAATGCTCCCAAATTACTATGTAAGTGTGCCTGTTAACAGAAAATGTAAAAAGCAGAAAGCTCTATCATCTGAAATTACCAGACAAAGGCACAAACACATGAAGCAGTGCCTGTTAAACAATGAGCTAATAAAATGAATGCAAATGCATCAGGGCAGCAAGTTTATTTGAGGGTATATGAGTTTGGCAATGTACATTCTAACAAAAAAAAAATCAATCAGGAATTTAGTATAATCAACTAATCATTTCTCATTAAATGTCTCATAGAATTTTTATTTATTCCAGTTATTTAAAGTTAAGATTTCTTGTATGTATAGAGTTCAATCACCCAATTGAATTAAGTTTCTAAAGAAACATGATCAGCATATGAGCAGACTTCCCAGCATGCATTGTTTGAGGGTTAGAACTCTCCTGCGATCCTCCTTTTTATAGTTTTAGGAAAACATATCATGGTTGCTTCTTTCTACAACAATGAAATCACTGTGAACCATGATGATGGTTAGTATTGAACTCAGTCCCTACCCCCCTTACACTTAAAATTAAATAAATTCACTTGGAGCAGTTTCACATGTTGTCTTTGTGTCAATGATGAAACAAAGTGGCCCCAAAAAGAGCAGCCGCAGTTGTAAGTTATTTGTGTGGAATGAAGAGCTGATTTTCCGGGAAATCAAATTTGTTTGTAACATTCCTCAGTATGACTGAAGAGTCAACTTTAATGTCTTAAGCTTAATGCACAACAGCATTAATGAGTCAAGTTTCTTTGACTAGAAATGTATGTGTTCTGAGTAATTAAGTACAAATTTACCTCAACTTGTCTTTTCAAATATAATCAGCTTGAAATTTTAAAGAGAGTGTGTGTGAGCTGCTGAGTTTTGGAGATATCGGCCAAAAAGATTTATGCCTTCTCTGTGATGTAATGGAACTAGATGGTAGAAGCCCTGTGGTGCTTAAAGTGCCAAAAAATGCATTGGAAAAAATTAACAGAAATGTTTTTTTCCCAGAAAACATGACCAGTTCGCTCAAAATAATCCACAGACCTTGTTGTGAGCAGTTTCATGTAGGAACTACTTTCTTTCTGCAGTAAAATCTGCTGGAACTACTTTAGAATCTACCTGAACTACTTTCTTTATATAAAAAAAAAAAGTACTTACTACTTGAAACTGCTCACAACAAGGTCTGTGAATTATCTTGAGCAGCCGGCTCATGACTTTTAGAAAGAGTGCCATTCAGTCCCAAGATATTGAGGAGAAGGTAGACATCTGCATGAGGTGTGAAAAAGGTGTGGGAATACACTTCCTTCTTTATTTTTCCCAACATTTCATTGGCAGTTATATTTGTGCTATTTGGTCTCAAGCTAGCTGGCTAACATTGCATATTTTCTTTAACTCCTGGTGTGATGTAACATTTTATCCTTCATTGCGCTCCTCTTTTCCATGTCATTTCTTTCTTTTGCATTTCCCTCTGAATCAATCATTTCCACTTTCATTTGTGCTTTATTTCTTCATCTTCCAGCTGCCTGCAGCTCTCCTTTCTCTTCATTTCTCCACATATTCCCAGCTCTCCTCTGTCTTTCTTCTTCTTCTACCTCTGCCCTTTCTTTCCTTGGTGCCATGGTGACAGTAGTGGAAACGTCAGGCTGTGATAATAGCTCGCACGAAATCAACGGGGAACGTAGGGGGGTCTTCCACGCACACACACAGCGGGGGGCCATCAGTGTTTGGACAGCTGCTGGTGCCACTTTTACTGGCTCCTCAGCAAACACTGGGACTGAATGGGAAGAACGATTGAGGAAGGGCAAGATGGACATTAGAGGGAGAGCTGGGGTTGACAGGGAGAAAGGGATGGGAGTGATAAGGTAACGGACACGGGGGAGGCTGAGAGGCGGAGAGAGATTGGCAAGAGAGCAGGAAAGAGCTTTTCCAGCTTGGTGATGAAAACAGGTTACCATGACACTGTGTTATGGTTCCTGTCAGACATTTTATTACCATCCCCAATTCCAAAACAGTTGGAATCCTGTGTAAAATGAAAATAAAAACAGAATGCAATGATTTGCAATTCCTTTTTGAACTGTATTCAGTTGAATACAGTACAAAAACATGTTTAATGTCCAAAACTAATAAAATTTATTGCTCCAATTTTTTTGGAATTGGGGTTGTATTTCCCTATTTCTTTCTACACGTGTCTGTCTTTCTTTACCCGCCCCACCAAGGGAATCCAAAAGGCGTTAAATTAACATCTTAAAATGTCTCAAATGAAGTAATTTCAGTTTTTGTTTTGGACTGAGTCATGCAGATTGAGTCCTTATCTTTAAACGCCAGTGGTCTGATAGTTTTTGTTCCAAAACAAAAGTATGAGCTGGAGTACTTAAAGCATATTTACACCTGGCAACGTAATTTTGAGCAATTGGTTTCAGAGCTGGATAAAAGAGGTGGTGTTGGAACAATGCACCAAACAACTTGCTCTCAGCGTTTCTGCTTTCATGGATTTTAAACACAGTGTTTTAACATGGCAATCATGGCACCAACACAATCCACAGGTTAATTGCGCCTAGACAATGAGGGCAAACCAAAGCACACCAGTTATATTTGTGGAGTTCGTAGAGAAAAGATTGGGGCATGGAATGTAAATTGTAGGGGTATTTTGATAAATCATTATATTCTCAACCAGTCATACCATTCATCTCAACAGCAGACTGGTTTTCTTTACTTGGAAAATAATATTCGTGTCTGAGGCAAATGTACAAGAGCACAAATATATTTCCACGTGATGCTTCATATTGGTTTGAAACACACTTTTTATCTAAATCGCAGCACCGTGCCTTGCACTGCCTAATTTGCATGAAACTCCTACCTTATTATGTCGCTCCTCTCGCATTTCTGTCACAGTCGTGGCACATGACTAGAAAATACCTTGGGAAGCACTAATGGTGCTCTATACTCCATGCTCAGGAGAATCCAGATGAATCATAATATTTCTCCTTGACGGCTGGATGTGTAAATCAGCAACTGTTTTCCACTTTACCATATCAACTTGTAGGATTTAGGGCGATGTATCGGCAGAATATGGTAGAAATAGAATATAACATTCATTACCTTTTTTCATTCGTGTTTAATCACCTGAAAACTGAAACCGTGAAGTTTCTGCCTTGGCTCAGAATGGACAAACACTGGCTCTAGATAGGGCCTTTCACGTTTTGCATGAATTTTGCCACCAACTTAACTTCTCCTACAGCTCTGAAAGGGTAGAGAAATGCTACGAAATAGTCCTTTAAAAGCTGATGATATCTTAATGTTGAGTTTAGAACTTGTTCCTGTTCCATTTCCCGCAGGTGGCCAAAAAATCAGTTATTACAGGTTTAATATACAGTATTGCACTTAATATTTACTCGAAATTATTTGTTTTATACAAACCCTGTGTGGTGCATTATGAAGAGCAAAATATGACAGTGGAGACCCTGGACTGCTGAACACATGAAGTTGTATATCAGGAATAAGAATTTGCTTTCAAATCTTCAACAATTATCTTCTAAAGTTTCTGAAGTTTGAAGCTGGAATTTGTATTTATTTAGCTGTTATTTGTACTTTATCTCTTGTGTAGTTCTAATTTATTGTAGTTGGGTTAGCTTTTATTTATTATGTGAACTTGTTAGGTAAATTTGTTATGTGCTTAGCATTTATTCATATTTATATATTTAAGTGTACTTTAAGCTGGCCAAGACTATCTAAGTGAGTTTTCTTTTTTTTTTCTGCCTGTTGAGATAAAACGAAGTGTGCTTTACATGTGTTGCCAAGGCAATAAAAGCTTGTCTTGGTCAAAACAGAAATTTGAATTCAGAAGGTGATCAGTTGTATTTTTCTTTTTCATAAGGGAAATGTGTGTGAGAAATTATCTTTTCTTGACATTTTGTGAGTTCATTTTGTTCATTTTTTTTTGTGACTCACACACATCTCCCAGCTTTCGTCTAATCATGTTTAACCATAGTCATCTTTGTGGGGTTTTTTTGACTGGCAATGGCAGCTGCAGATAAAAAAAAAACAGATAAAACTTCAATTTCGAGCCTTTACCACTTTTATTCTAGCACCCAACAACACAGCAAGATGACATTTACGCATGTGGCATACTCATCTGAGGTGACTCGTGTATGTCTCCAGTTTTCCTTTTGTTTTTCCTCCAGCTAACACCATGACGTAGTCATGACGTCAGCACTAAAAGGGTACAGGGTACAAAAGGTACAGGAACAGAAAATATCAAGATATAAGATACTGTCATACATCCCTGCTGGGACTCTGTTTTGCTCGTCATTCTGGGCATTGTCACGTGCAAACAATTTGCTCTTATGAAACTGTGAAAGGACAGAAGGTGTTACATATTTTTCAGATTGTATAGACACCTTAGACAAATTTCTCTCTTTGCACCAGCACTGAAGCAAAAGGACCTTAGCTATGATCACGTGGAAGGAGTCTGTTTTTGTTGTAATATTTTGTGCGCAGTCCAGATAGAGAGATAGAAATAAAAGGCTATAAACAAGTCTTAAAGTCCACTTTCCCCTGGTAATCCCATTTTCTGGCTTTCATTTGTCCCTTGGTTGAAGCCACAGAGAGGAGGGATGATAAGGGGCCAAGCTGTTGCAGGATTAAGTGGTCTAAGGAGAAAAGAGTACTGTACCTCGGGAGAATAGATAGAGTGGAAGGGATGGGACAGAGAACGAGAGAAGAAGGGAAACAGGAGGACTCTGTTCCAGTTTCACTGATTCTTTTCAAACTCTTGCTTGTTTTCCTCAGATAATATGCGCAAAGATAAATTGTTTGCATGTATTTGCAGAGACTCTGCTCTCACTTGAATGAAATACAGCGCTACTTTCTCACGTTACTGTTCTCTTTCTCCCACCCTACTTGCCATCACCATAACAACAAATAATGACCGGGAGCAGAGGAAGTGGTGGCAGCCTGAGAGCGTTGCATCTTGGTATACAGTATATCACCAGATCTGGGTTTCCTGTCCCCAATATACAGGAGGCACTTAGCCAAATGGACAGCAGTAACAATGACCAGAGCACAGCAAACACATGACATCTTCACTGTTTACTGTGTCTGGGGCATGGCTGTCTTAGTGGAGTGACTGACTGGGATGGTTAGTCATGGTTACCCACTCTGAAAGTCTTGACCGTTGAGACTCTGCAACTGGGACTGTAAAACCGTAAAATAACACCAAGCTTGTTTCTTTAAAGCAACAGTTCATCCGCAAATAAAAGAGAGACAGAGATAGAGATATCTGCCTTCTCTCCATTATAATGGAACTAGAAGACACTCGGCTTGTGGTGGATTTGTGGTGCTCAAAAACGTGCAGAAAATACATTTGAAAAATTCAACACCAGTGTCATGACCCGGCTACTCAAGATAATCCATAGACATTGCTGTGATTTCCTTTTACTAGAAAGAAAGTACAGTAGAACTGCTTTCTTACTAAAAGTAGTTCTGATAGATTTTATGGCAGGAAGAAAGTAGTTCCAGTAGATTCTACTGTAGAAACAAAGTGAGGGTGGTGAGGGAAGAGAGATCAACTTGGGATGCCAGTTTTGCAAAGACAGCTTTAGGTAACGTCAGATATTTTTCCGCATCCATGAATGTATGTTCAGTGTGTTTGGAGCCACGACCAAGGACAGTGTCACATTTCTTTCGCGTTTGTCATCTTTCATATGGGACAGCTCAAAATCGTACTGTATATACCCGACTTAACTTTAACCATCCATAATCCATATCCATAGTTTCTCTACCATTAACTAGAGCCTTGATATTGTAAAATTCCGGCATTTGCTGTGGCATTCTGAGTTTTACACATTATCAATATTCTTGTTTGGCCATAGAGTTGACAAGTGCGAGTGATTCTCCAAAATATGGCAGTCAAATCTAGGACTGCTGCTTTTGTCTCCTCCCTGGATTCTCTAACATCAGCATTACTAACCTCTCTTCACCTGCTCAGATGAAACTGTCAGCAGGACTCGAGTCGTGACTAGTCTCAATGCTTAGTTCGGTGGTTTTGTAGTCAAACCATTGACAACCACTAGCAGGCCCAGAGGCATACTTCAGTGATGATGTTCTGCTGGGCATCTTTCAACACACTGTGAGAATTCAAAATTAGAGCCCTGTTTATCTGCCTGGTTCATTACAAGTGTGAGCGTGAGTGTCTGTGTAGTTGCCCCCGTGTTCTGCAGTGTCTGACTGACCATTATTTTCTTATCTCGTAGCGAGAGCATGCAGATAATCTGTAAAATTTCTCCTAAATGGTGTGGTGTTCTTTTATAATTGGTTAGCACTTTAAAAGTTCTTAGCTGAGGTCCAACGGCGCCATACACACAAGACTTAGCTCTGTGTTACTGCATAAACATTACAGCCATCTGGGAAGCCTGCTTTAATGAACACGCACACAAACTCTTTGTCTGTTTGGGTCGTTCTCTCTCCGACACAAATTGAAGAAGAGTGCTGAAGAGACATGGCCTCGTTACTTTTCCTCCCACGTCTGCTGTCAAACAGGTTTCCTCTATCTCAGAGGGTCCCGGTCCTATTCTTGTTCTGACAGAATGCCGCACCTTATTACACCTCCACACAAAAGAGCTTAGCTGACTTTATTACGTTATTTTGCATGCATAATAAGATATAATGGAAATCAGCCTTCTGCTTGTTCACTGTGCACTTGTGTCACTGCATAATGAAGGAAACGTGGTTGTCGGGAGGTTTAAAATTCCGCTCCAGTTTTTTTTTAAACGCTTCTCCTTGTGATTGACACGCTCCCTTAACCTGGTGACGATTCACTGAGCTTTGATGGATCGTGATTATCTGAGGAAAAACAATTGAGGGGATTTAATCAAGCAGCGGAGTCTTTAAGTTTTTCCTTCTGTTGGGCTGTGTTTGTTGCTCATTTTGTCTTTTAATGGCTGAGCATTGTTGTCTTATTCCTTTGAGGAAATGCCTTATTGTCTTGGGTATTATAATACCTAGCAGAACATAATACTGCTCAGAAAAACAATATTTTTTCTGAGAAAGAAAAATACTTTTCTAAATGTGGTTTGCAAAAATATGGAATGTATTTCCAGACAATAAGCCGCTGCTCTTGTTTTATTGAACTGCGGGGAGTCTGATATTAAAAGGCTTGCACAGAAATGTCAGATCAACTTCAGCTATATCAGTAGAGATGTTTTTTTTACAATATTTAGACTCTGTTTATACATAAAAATGAGGAAAGATGACACATTGTCAAATGAGCAAGAATAATTATAGGTAATTGTTATACTGGCTTGTTGAGTTATTACACTGTTAAGACCATAGACAGGAGAAGAAGAATCGGGTGGAGCTTCTGGGTCTTGAAATTGAAACCAATCGAACCTGCGTTCTTTCTAATGGGCAGCAGGGGGCGACTCCACTAAAACAAAAAGAAGCCTGATTATATTTAATGTAATACAAAAATGACCCTCCTTCTCACTTGATTCATGACATCAGTAAACAGTGTCGTAATGAGTTTAGGGTCTCAAGCACTAGTGGTAAGTCCTCCTATACGGCATGATCTTCATTTTGTAAATTATGATCCCATACAGGGCTGACGAAACTCAGGTCAGACTGTCACGCTGGACAGTATTGATCAAATACTGATCATGATTCTGTTACTACTTTGCCTATTTCTCACTTAAAGTGTTTTCAGGAACATAATTTAGTTACTGTGTAGTTGTTGAATGAGAAAGAACACAATCTGGCGGCCAGGTCACATCTAGAAAGGAACCCAAGATTTGTGAAACTCTGGTGAGATTTGTTTGTGTTGTTTCCTATTTATGCATGTAGTACAAACTAATTGTTTCATAATGCAACAACGCTGTGGTAAAAATATGGGTGGGCCGAGGGACAAAAAAAACATCTGGTTACGGCAAAGGAAAGATCATGGTTTTGATTACAATATTCACTCTTGCGTGATCTTTCGTGGGTTTGCGGTACCTTCTAGACATGACCAGGTGGCTGCCATTGTGTTTCCAGTTTCCAACGGAACCTACCGAAACTCAGATCAAACTTTACAACTAGGCAATGAAGTCCATTAAGTCAGTTTGTCAACTTGCCAACTAAGTGATGTAAGTCATCGGAATTTGAGTTCCCCATCTCTTTAAATCCTTTTTGTTCCCTTGGTCCACACTAAATGAATCCAACTATGGGTGGTAAAGCACCCTTAAACTTTCTTAAATATTCTGCCTTTGGAAAACAGGCTTTCTAATCAACACTTCAAAGTTCTCCAGAAAAAGCAAAACTCAGCTCTTTTTATTGTACAAGTAGTACTGCCAATTAGAGATGAAACTGTTTAAAAATTCATATCACCATTATAGTGACCAAATATTACGTTTATCATTGTTATTGCAGTATTGTTCAAATGTGTGGATACAATACTGAAATCATTTCAACAATTACTATGTTCAAAATTAAGGTTCTATGGGATCCTGCCAAAGGACTGCTCAGACAGAAA
The DNA here is from genome assembly GCA_027495735.1 of Lutjanus campechanus. NCBI lineage: Eukaryota > Metazoa > Chordata > Actinopteri > Lutjaniformes > Lutjanidae > Lutjanus > Lutjanus campechanus. The sequence goes on from JAJHUR010137829.1 coordinate 11,177, forward strand.
GCAAGGCAAATTTTCAATGGTGTTCAAATTGTACAGGTGTTAATGTCATCTCGACCATATATATATGTGTGGACCCTGGGCCCTTTTCCACCAATAACCTCTGGTTCTTGAAAAAGTTCTGTTCAAGATCTTTAGAACCTTGGTGCTATCCAGTTAACCAACCTGTGCTTCCATCAGTTTTGAGTAGAACCGTTGCTATTAAGGTTGTCTTGTAAGGCAGAATCCACAACAACCTGTAGAATATGACACGCCCATTTTGGTTCCCAAGAAAAAAACCTGTTGTGTTTTGGTTCTAGCTGGGAACTTTTCAGTTTCCAAACCAATTTATTTGTGCAGGGAATGTTCAGAATGGGTCAAAATTAGGTGCTTGAACTGGAACAGGGCTGGTTCTGTGAAAGTGAAAAAGGCCAACCACTGACCTCAGAACTCAGAAGTGTGTCTTGGCGGACTTTGCCAATGCCTAAACTCAAATTTCCCCTAGGAGGTGAGTGTAAATTCCAAAGTGGGAGCACCCCTTTGGAATTTAGATTGAGATGACCGATGGACTCACCATGAAATACCTTAGTCGCATGAACGTCAAGATAAACTCATAAAGGCAATATTTAACTGAAGTTTATCCAAACAAGTCTGACAACCCTGTGACCTGAAGGGAGTTATCGACTGTCACTGTCTGAATTTTTAGCATATTTGTTCTCTGCCTCAAAGACTGTGTTGAGCCCTCCTGTCTCCCATTAGACAGTCAAGTGGCTGACACTGGGAGTCTTGCACCATGATAGATAAGGGTACTGAGAGACATTGCAGTAAGCTGAGTGGCTGACATGTCAGGCTATTAAGCCAAATCGTGCTTTGATAATGTGGCATATGCAATTTGATAAGCTCTGTTCCTTCACACAGCCTTGTAGTATTATGAGTGTATGCATATTTAACTTGAGTGGCACCGGTGGGGATGGAACTTGTAATCCCTGCAGCATTAGTAGCATCCTGTACACACCAGGCAGTCAAAGAAACACACCAGCCAGGACTGTAACATGGACAAGAAAATGTTTATATAACTGCATAAAATAAGAGAGTTGGACACAGATGCATTGTCCCATATTTTGCTGAATTTGATGGCTTGGCCCAGGTTTGGCAGCTGTCTTTTTGACAACAAATAAAGTTGATTCAGATTCAAAGGGACTCCACTCAATAATTTATTGCACTAGTCTCTTGTTTGTTTTCCTTTTTATCTTTGTTTGGCATTTGGAGATACATATGAGGCTCGGTAGCACTGTGGGATAGACTATCCCAAGAAAAGGAACAGCATCAGTAGATTCAGCAAATGCCCA
>JAJHUR010137830.1:0-22017 GCA_027495735.1 Lutjanus campechanus
GACCTTTTTCACAGCAGCCATGTAGGGTAAACTCAGGTGCTACCAGTGATCCTAATTAAGGTTCAATTCCATAGAACAAGTCTTAATTAGTATCATTGGTCACACCTGTGTTTGCCCTACTATTTCATGTCAGTATGATACACTGAGCCCTTTATACCTACAGACGGCGTGGATTCTCTTTCATGGAGTCCACCGTGTTGTGTTTCTATGCCGTTCATGTTTTGTGCAAGTTTTGCAGCCACTGCTAGTGCTCCCATATGTTTGGAAGGAGAGAGTGAGAAGAGCTCCAACACACTGGTCCTTTTAACACCGAGCAAGCTATTGTTTTGTTGGTGACACTATACACCTTTATCACAGCAGTCATATTGATATGAAATAGTAGGGTAAACACCAATGATATTAGTCCACATGAAATGGAAAGCTGAGCAATATTTGCTTCGGTATGTTTATGCGTAAAAACAGGCAACTGTGGACGGACTTGTCGCAGTAACTGATAGCACTGATAGGATGATAAGACAATGCTCCTGCAGCTGTGCTGCTGTTTTCAAATACATGCACAATATGGCTGGGGATGTGATCTAAAAGGGTCAAAAAGGATTCCCCCCCCCTTTTTTTTTAATGAAGGTCCCATTGCATTTAGTTTATCAGAGCCTTTCCAGTGAATGTTTGTGCACAATAGCAGCACTCTAACTGCGTTTGACCTGAATAGAGCAGAACCTTAATCAGTATCATTAGTCACACCTGAGCTTACCCGTCTATGTCGTGCCAAAATGGCTGCTGTAAATGAGATCTATTTTTTTAGGTTTAAGTTTATTAAAGTGACTGAAGCAGATGTGGTAAGGTCAGCACTGTTACATCACTGTGTAAACACAGAGGTCAGAGGGCAAGACGCATGTGGGGTTCAAGGGTAATGACCTCTGAACCTGCCTGTACAACACAAGACTAACATACCACAGTGTACCGTGAGTGTGTGAAGGGGTGTTACGGAGCCGTTTGGCTAATTTGTTCAATTTCACAAGCCTGTGCAAGCAAATAGGACTTGTGAAAACAGTCAACCAGAGTTGAGATTCAGTACAAATTTGATATTTGATACATGTACAACTTTGGATTTCTCATACCTATTCACTGCAGAAATGTTGCATGTCAGCAAAGATAATCAAAAAGTGACTAATCAGGTGAGTTCTGGCTGACTAGAGAAAGAAATAAAAGACTGAGGCTAATGCAATATTTTAATCAAAACACAAAGACTGTTGTTTCTAAGTTAATTAGATCACTTAGTACATTTACAGGAAGCCAGTGAGCCCACCAGGGACGCCAGTGCAAGATAACAGTGCAGTGTCCCACTAACCAAGTCTTTTATTCCAACAAAATTGTGCCAGTGTGTGTGTGTGTGTGTGTGTATTTGTGTGTGTGTTCTAGTCTCACTGAACTGACCCACTTCCTAAGTGAGGGGCAGCCCACAGGAGGGTGGAGGGTTTGAAAAGAGAGAGTCTGGGAGGGATATTGTGCTTTTACATGGGACAGAGAGCCGGACTCTTGTGACACTCTTGTGACTCTTCCTCCTGTAAGGGCCAGAGGAGAGCCTGGCACAGTTCTGTGGGAAAGACCGCAGAGGGTGTTTGACTACAGCCAGCCTTTGTGGCTCTGCATAGTCCCAATTATCAGTTACAGCAGAAGGTGTTAGCTGTAACTTATCGTCTCACTGTAACTGATAGTTCACATTGTCGCCTATTTTCGTGGGTTGCAGATTGTAAAGTGGTGCAGGTTTAAATTAACAGCTCCATTTTGCCACATTTGATTCCATGAATGTCATTGTAATGCTTGTAAAAAGGTGACATTTAAATGTCTTTTTAAGCTAAATGTGGCTTATTGAGCTGTTCAAGTGTGCACCATATCACACCACTCTATCACAACCTGACTTGGCTACACTTCACAGGTTACGATACCATGCGATGCGATGCGACACGACACGACACCATATGATATGCTTTATCGTCCACATAGGTAAATTTGTTTGGGACTCAGATGCTGCACACATCGTAGGAACAAAACAACAACAAAAAAACCCCAACACATATTAGCAAATCACAATATTGTACAAATAACTCACATTGCCCATATTACCAGCCCAGTCTCACCCTCAACTCGTCAGATACTGTCATACAGATGTGGACGGTACCCGTTCATGGCTAACCGACGCGCCGGGCTTTTCAAGTGACGTCAACAGCTAAAGGGTACCTTCTGTTTCAGTATCAGATGCCGAGAGTCAGGGGATAAGAATGTGTTGATATTACGCAACCAGTCATAAGAGCACTATGAAGCTATTGCACAACAACCTCAGCAGCCTCTGCAGCCTCAAGCTACATTATTTAAATTTTTAATTCAGGTAGGCACAAATTAATTTTAAAAACGGTTAAGCTTACATTGGGGCACCCACAGGGTAAGAGCTCATACATGAGGTGGCTAACAGACAGTACTCTCTGTGCTTGCCTGAGGACTGACTGCTTTTACATTTACTGGAGGGACGAATGTAGTATTCATATACTCTCCAGTTATAGTTATGGTTAATCACACACACACACCATTGTTACTCTATGTGCTATGTGCATGGATGTGTGCTTGAATTTCAGACTCAGTTCTTTTGATGATATGAAATCTGTACACACACACCCCTCTACTTTTACTCTTAAACACAATCCTCTTAACATATTTGTATATATATTTTTATGCAAAAAGGACTGATACCCTAAAATATTTCTGGGTGACCAGGTGTTCCGCTTCATGTGGGACCATGCAGCATTTTTATACCTTGTCCCATGTCCCACATATTGATATCATGTCCCACATTTTGATTGGATCAAGTTGTCAAACCACTGCAGGACAGAGGCTTCTCTCAAATCTGGCTTTTATCCAATGGCTGTGAAGAAAGCAGGCTGTCACCACAGGGATGTTTGATATCAATCAAACTGTGCAGTCGTAGGTCATCTGCAGGTTAACCTGTCACTGTTTTTGCTGGCCTATGCCAAACGGGGAAAATTGCAAGTCACCCTAAAGTCACAAGCTGAGCAGATTTAGGAGAAATATGGTGGAAACTATAATCATAATAAACATATCACAAAGATGTTGTGAGCTAAGGGCAGAATAGAAATTCAAATTTTTGTAATATCAAAATTTTAGAGAACCACCTTGTCCAACACAAACATCCCCTTTGTCTCATATTTGGTTTGTTGGGATCTGGTCACTCTAGTCATTCTCCTTTAAGAGATAGGATGAAAAAAGAGGAGCACAGATCATATCTGTGTTAACAAAACATTACGGAGCTGGATTCTTAGGAAATAATCCAGATTCCTCCAACGCTTACAGTAAGTAATGTGACGTCTCAGACCCCACAGACCATAAAGTAGGCCACAACTTGTATGCCAATAAACTTCAAAGCCATGACATTCTTCACCTTTGAGCTGACCCACAGAAAACCCACTGCCTCTGTTTCATCAGTGTCACCGCTTTGTCCTGAGAAGGTTAACTTAATGAGTTTCACAGTTTATCAGTGCCTTATCAGAGGACTATGTAACTACACACTCACGTGGCAATGTGCTTATTTCTCAGTGCCCCAGGGTGAGTGGTAGGAAGGCACGTACAGTTCACTGGAAGAAGAATGAGAATATAGGGCAAAAGAAGTGAGAAGATATTAATAAACCGATTCATAATACCACAAAATGATTTAAATGAATGCAGACTAAAATAAGACCAAGTGCCACATTTTACTGAACAAAGATTCTGTAAATATCTTGTAAGGCCATCGATGGCATTTTAATATTTCCTTTAAAAGTAAATAATCAAGTTTTTCAACACTGCAGTGTCACTCTAGATTCTTCTGAAGACTTAAGCCGCCTGCTTGCCTTGACTCCATCCACACAGCAGCACCAGCCACGTGTTACTGCCGGGCCCAGATACCTAAAATATTCATAGTGTCCTTGTCAGAACACATTCATGCAGCCTCACTGAACAAATCTCTGTAGAATGAAAGAATGAAGGGGGCGCCAGAGTTTACAAGATGACTCAGCAAAACGAAGGCTGTGTGCTTTGTGTTGGAATTAGAAGAAGGCGGTGCACACACCCACACAGTTTTTTTGTAGCTGATTCAAGATTCAGTAATAACAAATCAGAGATAAAAACATCAGCACGGCAATGATGTTCACCTCCCATGCGACACCTCTTTGACAAAACAGAGTCACAGTAATACTGACCATATGGCACCGGTATGTAAGCCATGTGTGCTGTTATGGAAGAGACGCCGGTAATGACATCTGGAGATGAGGCAGGGATGACAACCTGCAGCATAACGCTTTAAAGGTTTAAGAAGGGTAAAAATCACATACTTAAAAGTATATGCTGCAACATTTCCTAAAAAAAAAATGCAATGATGCAAACATAGTCCCTTTCAATCACCACTTGTGACCCTCAAGAAGTGTGTGGTTGTGGCTATAGCTGCAGAGACCCTGCCCTCTGCCTGTATTTTTCATTATTTTGCTGTGCTCGGGACATTTTGCCGGCCCAATACATTGGTGTTTAGCATCCTGGGAATGAGACTCAACAATGACTGAAAAAACTCTTTCTCATGCATTTGTGAACGGCTCAGACAAATGTTTTACTAATGCATGAATCATGCTGATTCACTTTGTCACTTTGACTTTAGGTGATTAGTTCCCACATCATCAGTTCAGGCAGTGGTTCACAAACTTTTTCTGACATGCCCCCCTCAGAAGCTGAAAAAAAGTTCATGCCTTCCCACCCTACGATTATTATCAATCATTAACAATAACTGGGGAGACAACTGATCAAAAAACAGATCCAAGTTGAATTTTAGTGAAATAAAGGTTAGCACGATAGCACCAGCAAACTTGTATTAATTTATTCCCCCTACATAAATTAAACTTGTTTAACTTTGTTTCACTCTTTATTCTCTCCTGGTCATCCACATCCCTCCTGCAGTGGGTCTGAGTCACCTACACGTGCGTGGAAGGGGAGGGTGAGGGAAATTGTATTCAGTTGGTTGGAATCTATGACCTCACCACTAGATGCAACTAAATTGCCAATGCACTGGTCCTTTAAAATATAACAATTATAACAAAAACACAAAGTACCAGCTCAGAAATTAGTTACTGCCGGGCCCAGTAGCAGTGCTAGAAGCATTGTTGCTTCTCTTCCACAGTCTCAACAAAAACTGAACACTGTAAACTTCACAGAGGTAGTATTTATCTCAGACCTACTGGGTCCACTTTCTTTATCTGCCAGTAGAATTGATAATTCTAAAGGTGGAGGGCAATATCACTCTGGATACCAATTTCATTTGTTCATTTCTTCAATTCCCTTCACACTTTTTGATCCTAATCCAATTCCTAAAAACACCTCCTGAAGAAACTAATAAGTCAGACTTGACTAGTTGGCTGCGGTCCATCAGCTGTAATCACCACTTCTCTGTCTGAGGCTCCAGACGCTGTGCTGAGGAGATGGTCTGACTGCTTGCCAGGGATCTTCATTCACCTTCGCACACAGTCAGGATAATGCTGAAGTCAGACATCCCAAAGGAGCTTTTGCAAAGACAAAACTTGGAATGACTAATGAAGGACTCCTTAAGATGAAGGAAGCGGTGCTGATGTGGGAGCTCACATCCTGTAATTCATAAACTCAAGCCATTAAAATTATGCCAGCTATTTTTTTTAGGTTTTTACATTTAAATTTTCATTAGCATGTGTGTCAGTTATTGTGGAAGTGCATTAGGCATGCAGCCTACACTCTTAGAAATAAAGGTGCTAACTAGAACCATTAAAGGTTCTTCAGCTTGTCCTCATAGGATAACCCTGTTTGGTTTCTGGTAGAACCTCTTAGAACCATCTGAGTTAGGTTTCACACAAAACCCCTTATGAGAGTTTCTACCCAGAACCCTATCTGGGTGCTCTATGCAGAACCTTTTCGCCTTCTGAGGGTGCTAATAAGGACCCACCCAGAGAGTTCTACTGAAAGCCTTTTTATATTCCAAGGGTTTCATCTAGAACCCAACTAGTGGGTTCTGCTGAAAGCCTTTTTTATATTCTAAGGGTTTCGTCTAGAGCCCAAACAGGGGGTTCTACCGAGAACCCTTTTATATTATTGTACAAAGAACCCATAATGAACCCTTGACGAAAGAGTTCTTCAAACATTTCAACAATTGTTAAAGAATTCTTTCTTCCAAAAAGGTTTTTCTGAAACCCACAGTCTTACAAAGAATCTTCAACAAACGTTTTCTTCAGATAAGGCTTCTTCACAAGCAAATGGTTCTGTGTAGAACCTCAGCCCCTCAAGAAGAGCCCATTGGAACCCTTATTTCTAAGAGTGCACTGTATCTTTCTTGGATGTGTTTTGTTGAAAAGATCCTTGGCGAAATGACCTTAAAGCTGGTTGTTTTCCTGGAGTGGGGACTCTTCCTCTACACTCCAGTCGCACAAAAAAGAAATAGGGGTGAAATATGATGCAGGTGACCATCCTTGGAAACCAGCCATTCATTTTCTTGCCCATGAGCCAGCAATAACTTCTCTCACCTTGTCAGGAATGTCACCCCCACACGGATGGAAGCACAACGTTTCGTGGAAATAACACCAGCAGTAGAGCTGTTATGAAGAGATTACTTTGTGTTGATAAATCTAATCCGTGTTGACTGGACCCCTTGCTTGTTATCATGGTGGTTTTCAACACAATGGTCAGAGCGCTTTTAAATAGCTAAATGCTCTTGTGCTGCTGAGTTACATTTGGTGCCAGGATTTCACAAACAGCTTCCCATGCGGACAAACACAGACACACACTCCTCATGCAGATACAAACGCTGGCTGACACATTGGTATTGAAGCGATTCTTTATCCTCTAATCTAATTACTGATGTACTGAGGTAGTACTAAGCTCTATTCATTCAAGGCAGGTGAATGAGTCGTTCTTCCTCTAGATGACGTCTGTGCAGCAGTGATGAGGGTTGAGCCCGGATGTTCCTTCTTAATGGACATCAAATGACTTATGGAAGGGTACTCGTCCCAGCATGCTTTCATGATTCACAGACAGAGGAGAATATGACAAATGCAAGTAGGTTGGGCACAGGGGTAGTGAAAGTTGAATAAGACAGAAGACACAAAATGTAAAAGAGAGAATTCCACACAGACATAACAGGCTAAAGGCTGAGGAGCAGTGCAGGCATCAGGACTGAGTGGATTTGGATTTAGCTCAGCAAGTGTCCATCCTGCTGAAGTGTCCTGCTCTGCAGACAGGGGCGCTGTTTGTAGCTCACCTGCTCTTTGACATCACTCTTGAAGACACAGGTGGATGTCCAGGACTAAGTAAAAACCCCAATTCCAAAAAAGTTGGGATCCATTAATTTGCAAATATTTTTTGACTTATATTGAATTGAATACAGTACACAGACAAGATTTTTAATGTTCAAACTGATAAATTTTATTGTTTAAATAGCATTAATTCTGAATCTGGTGCCTGCAACATGTTTAAATAAAAAAGTGGGACAGGAGCAACAAAAGACTGGGAGCGTTGTGGAGTGCTCAAAAAAATACCTGTTTGGAACATTTGACAGGTAAACAGGTTAAATGGTAACAGGTAGGACAAGGTAGACTGGCCTGCCTGCAGTGCAGACATGTCTCCCACTGAAAATGTGTGCTGCATTTTGAAGTGCAAAATACAACAACAGAGACCCTGAACTGTTCAGCAACTGAAGCCGTAAATCAAGCAAGAATGAGAAAGAATTTCATTTCAAAACTTCAACAGTTAGTGTCCTCAGTTCCCAAACACTGAGTGTTGTTAAAAGAAAAGATGATGTAACACAGTGGTAAACATGCCCCTCCCCAACTTTTCTGTTATGTGTTTATAGGCATCAAATTCAGAATGAGCATATATTTACAAAAAGCAATGAAGTTTATCAGTTTGAAAATTAAGTATCTTGTTTTTGTACTGTATCAAACTGAACATAGGTCAAAAAGTTTTTTTTTAACTCATTGCATTCTGTTTTTAATTATGTTTTACACAACAATTTGCACATTTAGTCAAGAAATTTTCAAGTGCAAGGTTGAGGGGCTCATTTCCTTATTTATTTATTGCAGTGTTGGCATTTGACCTGGGAATGAGACTCACCAATCAACATCTTTCTGGTGTGTTTACACACAGCAACTAAAATTTCTGAATATTCTAAATATTACTTTTCACTTATTGCTGTACAATCCTATAGCATTGTTACTTTTTTTTGTTGTCTATGAATTGGAAAATGACAATATAGTATATAGTCCTTAAATTCAACTAAGGCTCTTGTAAGTTACACTTGTGTATGTGAAATTTGTGGAATCACAGTTACTTTTACACAATAATCCTTCAATAGACTCCACATACTCGAACAGGCCTGTATTACGCTTTACACGCTGGATTTCATCACTTTCAGAGTGGGAGTAGGCCTTGTAGGTCCGCCCATCGCTGTTTACGTCACACGTTGCGTGGCAGCCGCACAGGTTTTTGTCGGGCGCGCGCTTTCCCGTCACCAACTGGCCATTCTGTCAGTGCAAGTCCGGACTAGACGGAGTGTGGACGTGCTTCTCCTACAGAGAAGGAACAGACACCCACTACTAGCCTCAACGTACCGTGCCTGTAGCCGCGTTGCGTCTTTCCTTTTACCCGAAACAACCAACTTTGAATTCACATTAAATATGTCTAATATCGTTTGCTGTCAAACGCCTCAGGTAAGGTATTTTTACTCTCCTTTTGTTGGGAAACGGTTACTGTACCTTAGCTGGTAATAATGGTGGGAAATCGTTCAATGTGTCATTGGTTACAGTTGATGCTAATGGGACCGTCACTCTTTAGCTGGGTTATCATTAGGATGAGTGGTAGCTGTTGTCTTTGCTGAGACTGTGTAGAAACTGCTGGAAAACCTCTTGTAACGGGCGCGGACAATGTCACACAAACCGCCGCCGCTCTGCGCACACAGCTAACCAGCGTTAACGTAAATTAATGACACGGGTATTGAGCTCATGTTGCCAGCAAACGGAATTGTGAAGCTAGTCTTGCATTGAGCACGGACACGGATAAAAAACGACCGAATGTAATCGACATGGTCCAGTTCAGCGTTAATTAATTAAGCCGGTGTGGCTGTCTCATGGCTCTCCATCCTAGCAGAGCTAAGCAGCAGGTTGTCTAGTTAGCTAGAGGGCTAACATGCTTTAGCTTACAAGCGTGCCAGACCTCCCCATCTTACTGTTTGGCTTCTATCGCCCTTATTGTGAGCTTAAGTATTTGTATTGTCTGCGTTTGAACCCCGTGTAAAAGTCGAGTTAATCTGGGTGAAGGGGGGCTCTCGTTCCTGACCCACTTTCTGCTGGCGGGATGTATATACAGTCTACTGTATAAGACTGCTGGCACATCGCCAGACATCATGGTCCTGGTACATGAAGAATTCTACTAGTGGAGAAAGGCAGCAGGCAGTTTCATGAGGGGCACTGCTTTGCAGCCAATGGACAAACATGAGATACGGGGTGGTGGACAATTGTTAAGACTTGCCCACTGGTGGGGGGTGGCAGGGTGGGCAACGTAGCATGGGTACATCCTGTCCTTTCCTCACCCTCCACTTAGTGCCATATTGTGTCAGATTTTATGGGCTGTGACCAGTCTCGACATACTATTGATGCGTCTCTGCTGCTGTCGACGCTGAGCATTATTGGCTGTACTGTATCGATTTTTTTAGTAAAAGGAAATTGTCCAGCCGATTCTTGACCGTTCAGATTTCCTAAAGGGCTTTATTATGTCTCCAGGCTGCAGGTTGCATTGTGCCATCATAGTATTTGAACTACTGTGCTTATAATCCGGCGTTAAAGCCGGCAACCACGTGGCGAATTTACAAATAAAATACTGTATAATTTAAATCTATTATTTTATGAAAAGGAAGATCACATCAGGCTCTTTCAGGCTTATCCAACTGATGATTAATAAAACATCCTTTCCGTTTGAGTGGCCATGCGTAGATGTATTCTCCTTTTTACTTCCTTCAGCAGTATCAAAATGAGTTGTTCCAGTTTTTGAATGTAGGGGTTTCTGGTTTCTCAAAACGCATTTTACGTCTTCCTCATTTTCATTGTTCTGTAGAGCATTTGAGGTCTTTTAGTATCCCAGTTTTGATATTGTTATGGTTAAGGTTGTCATTTTTTGTGTTTTTGATACACACAACCAATACAATGTTTACTGCATCTATCACTTTTTAATGTCAAACCAGTATGTCATTCACTGGTTCAAGATGTGGTAAATTTCCACAGTAAAACTGGATAAAATATCCAGCAGTACTTCTCTTCACCACTGGAGGGATCTCTAACAAGCATTGATTGTTCAGTGGCAGACCTGCACTTTTGTGCCCGACTAATCAGATGGAAAAATGGAGAGAGAAAATGCATTCAGAGCTACCCTCTGTGACAAAGTTGTGAACAATCTCACTCTTTCTCTTTTGTGCCTTTGTTCTCTCTCCTCACTCTCCTTTGTTCCCTGGTTTTCAAGCATGTGCCCATACATCCACATTTATAGCTCACAAAGTCTGCCTGGTATTCGTTTCTACACATAAATACTGTATGCATGGTCACTAACCTGATCTCATAACTGTATTCCCTCATTCTCATTCTAGTTTTGGGGCATGAATCTTGAGTTCACACTATCAAATGCCCAACCAATCCCCTGTACAACATTTTATCACATAGTCCAGTTTTCATGAAGCCAGACATCATTACTGAATTACCGCTTGCTGGTTCTCAGAGTAACACTGGTAATGGTGCAGGATTGTCTTATCAGTTGACAGATTATTATTTAATCACAGCTGTGATTAAGGCAGCAACTCTATCAAAGAATTATCTAGAGAGCTGAGGGCGTGGCTATCTGCCTGAGTGTTGGGTTGAGTGAGAAATGAGATGGGCAACAAGGCAAGACGCAAGCGTGCTGGACCAAACCATGTGGAGGAGTTGAGCTTTTGAGCCTTCACAAGGAGTCTTCTGCCAGATGTTGCATAACAACTCAGAATTGGGTCAGTGTTTCCTCTATCCACACACACAGACAGGGTGAATTATAGCTTTCCATGCCAGCCTTGCTGTAAATGCTGTTCAGTGCAATACAAAAAGACTATATTCTTCTAGCATGTGCCATCGTGCCATGCCCATTTACCCATAAAAATCTCTGGCACACCTCCCAGCAGTCTTAACTTCGTAGTTTTACACATCCGCCTTTCACACATCTTTGCCAAACCACAAACAGTAGTGCAATGGAGCACGTCTGTATGTTCAGTTGTGTGTGTTGCTGTTAAACTTCTATACTGAACACGATTAGCATCTTTCTAGTCGGAACATTCTCAACCAAAACTCAGCTGACTTACATCATGGTGCAAGGTACTTTCAAAGCAATTAATTTTCCCTTCAGACTGGCATAGCATCATTCCCTCCTCATACATTCTGTACTTTCATTTTGCCTTTCGATTGTGCCCTGCAAGTGTTGACAAAAAAGTCAAGGGAAATCAGCTAAATGAGAGGCCAAGTAATCCAATCTTGACATAATTCCTTTGTTTTTCCTTCTAATATCTGACTTATGATTGTTAAATTCACACTGCAGTGTGGTTTAGTAGGTCACTGGATTTAGTATTAGATTGTTTTGTTGATTTTACACTCAAGTACACTCATGTATTTGTGCTTTGTGGTTGATTTTTTTAAAAGTATTGGTTAGATGGCAGTTAGTGTGACTGGTGTGCAAGTCATAACATTGCATAATTTGTTTTATCAGGACATCTAATGCGTGGCTTTTGGCGCCTAAATGGCATTGTGGTTTACTTGTTCAACCAGCTAATTTTACACATTGCTTTTATTATAGGAATTATTTACTGAAAAGACATCGCTCAGTGCGGTGTTATTTCAACAGAAAATAACTTGCTGAAATCGATGCACACTGATGTCTTAGGCTGCAAGAAGATAAATGTCAGAAAAAATAGTTATCATTTCAGTGCCTTTCACACGCAGCCTTGGTTTTGCAAGAATGTGCATTTATGCCTTTCCTCCAAACCATCTGACTGGAGAGGACTGTTATTTCAGCAGTGTACAAAGGACATAGTGTTGTCTGCTTTAATGTCAGTCTGTCTGTGTTTTACATTGTATTGGAACAGATAATTCTGTGGCCTGAAGTGTACCAATGGATTGTGCACAGTGTAACCACAACTGAAACTGATGTAGATAAAGCTCCTACAAGACTAATTTTAATATTTAGTCTTTTTTTTAATACTTTTGCTGTTTGCCTGACAAAGAGTTTGTCAAACAGCTCTCTAGAGTCACATGTTTCTTTGAGGAGTAGAGGCCTACTTTTATCTGTTACAGGGTTTTTAGACTTGGATGTTGTTAATTCTGCATACAAACTAGAGGATTTTATTCACAAATTCTTGCACAATGATTCACATGCTGCTACTGAAATGTGCCACTGACAGCAGCTAGAGTACAAGTACATTATTGAGTAAATAACAGCTTTTTCTAATGAGTTAAAATTGCATGCGACTGATGACTTGCACAAAGCCAACCTAACCAGGAAAGCCTTGTCACATGGAGTGTGGATACAATTTCAGACTATGGGGCAGCTGCTGTGGTCTGTCTTGTCCTCTTTCCCCATATGGGATGGTGATAAAACTTTTGGAATTGCGGTGTAATTTATTTACTGAGCTGCAGACTGCAGATGGCATCGTGGTGAGGTGGTTAGGCATAGGCTTATGTCATTTGTGTTCATTTGGTACTAGTGAGAGCTGTGTGTTTTTTGTACGGGGTGCTGGAGCCTTGTCGGCAAGTGAAATCCAAGCACTTAAATAGCAGATTAAAATATCCACAGATGGAGAGATTTGGGGGTGAGCTCTATTGGATGAGACGTAAAAGTGTAGGTGGGTGGGGCTTGTGGGCTAGGGTTACATGATGGTATATGGAGGACCTAGGATGGCCAACCAGAGTTCACAGTGCAGCCACACAGCACGCAGTTGTATTTAAAAAAAAAAAAAAAAAAAAAAAAAAAAAAAAAGTCATTGTATCTTACCAACTGAGTGGCTGTGTATACGCTGTCACAAGTTGTTCCCTCCTGCATTTTCCTTATAGGTCAGTGCTTGAATGGAAGGGTTCCTAATAGGGAGGAGCCAGCTAAAGGGGCTTGTCACATAAGATAGAGGTGGAGTGGCTTTGCTTCAGAGACAGTGGAGACAGAGCTGAAGGCAAGAGATGGATTAAACAGTCTTGTTTGGGCTGGACGAACACAGCAGCAGGTGTGGAGTTTAAAGTGCTAAATGGAGGGTGTTATAAGGGAGGAGTACCAAAGGCATGGGCTTAGCTATCGTCGCTGTGTGCCTTTTTGTTTCCAGGATATTGGAATAAAATGCTGAATTCCAGTTTTCTTCCTGAATTTCACGAGGATAACCTGATCAGATGAAGTGACCAATGTATCCTGAGTTGGATTGTCTATTCTTGTATTTTGTATACATGTGGGGAATATGGAATCACTGTAAGTTCTCGTTTATAAATGGCTTGTGAAAAGGACGCTAAAAGAGTGGAAGAGGAGGAGGGAGGGTGGTGTTCTCAACTGCCACCCTGTGTGCAAGGTTGTCTTGATTTTACCACGTGGAACTGACTTGTGCTAGCATTGCAGGGGTGCCAAGAACAGGCAGCATCAATTTCAAAATGAGCCATTTCTTCAATTTAAAGAAATGACAAAACTCATATCCCCTTTTCCCTTCTCTTTTTCTTTCAGGTTATAATGTATGACCAACACAGAATAAGTACAACTCTATAGCCAACGGGATCCCGAGGACTTGATTACAGTCGCTTCAAGCCTGATAGTTTGTCCGTGCGGCTGCTCCCCCTCTCCCTGCTGCTCACGCCCGTTTAGTCAACTGGCATTTCTTCTAACATCTTCCCGTCCCTCTCCTCGGGTGAAGAAGACTTGGGTTCCACTGTGATCTCAGTCTGCTTTGCCTATTGCCTACCTTCAGTTCCTGTTGTATTCTCAACAGCGGTGCTTCCCTGGATTTGCATTCTTCTCTATTAGGTAAGGCCATGACTAATGCATAGGCCAGATTATAATGCACAATGAACATTACAGGCACCTAATCCTAATCCTCTCCCTGGTCATCAATTAATAAAGCCAGCTATTACACTGGTGCACAGCTGAAGGCATGCTGGATAGAGTGTAGAAGACAGCATGCCCAGTATTATTGTCTTACTGGGCAAAAATGTATTTCTTTGTATCTTTCCTCTACAGGAAAACCTTCAAAATTCACCAAGATGATTCCAAACGGTTATTTGATCTTTGAGGATGAGAGTTTCCTGGATTCCACTGTGGCCAAAATGAATGCTCTGAGAAAGAGTGGTCAGTTCTGTGATGTTAGACTGCAGGTACGCTCGGTACAAACACAAACACAGTCTCACACATGGGCCATTGCTTTTTTTCAAAGAAGCCACTGAGTCATTCTGTGGAACATAAGAGGTGCACCATAGGGAATAAATGACAAAAATGTTTATAGAGATTACAAAACAGGTTGAGATGCACAAGATGTCAGGGCTGAATGTCTATGTATTGTTTAAAAATTATGCTGTATTAATTTATACAGCATAGCTGGGTCTGAGTGATGAATGATATGTATTTTGTCAAACTTATGTGAGTCATGACAAACTTTGAAACTAGTATTTACTTCAGTGTTTCCTGTTACGTTTCCGTTGCTCTTATATCAAGTATGTGAACCTGTTTCCACCATTTGTATAATACAGATCTCTGAGAGACTTGTACAGCCATTTGACCATTGGCATTTAGATACTGTCATTAAGGCACAAGACAGTCTCATTGCATTAATTTTCAACAACTGAACATGTTGCTTTTTTTATTAAAATGTCCACTCAGTCAGTATTTAGGGTTTATTCCTTTAGTTCCCTAAAATAAATGTTTTGTAGCAGTTGTTTCCCTTTAACAAACACACAGGTATAAGTTTTGCAATAGGTTTCCTTTAAAGAAACTCATACACATCCTAATTGTTTGTCTTCTTCTTTCTCTTCTTTTGTCCAGGTGTGTGGTCATGAGCTCATGGCTCACCGTGCTGTTCTGGCTTGCTGCAGTCCCTATCTGTTCGAGATCTTTAACAGTGACAATGAGCCTCATGGAGTCTCACATGTCACATTTGAAGACTTGGACCCAGAGGCTGTAGAGATCTTGCTCAACTACGCCTATACTGCCCAGTTAGTAGCACCTTTGGCCTTTGACCCTTTTGCCTCTGATTGTACAACAGCAAAATGTTCTAGCTTTTGAGTGATTGACAAGCTCTTTTTGTGTGTGTGTGTGTAACACAGGCTAAAGGCAGACAAGGAACTGGTCAAGGAAGTTTACTCTGCAGCCAAAAGGTTCAAGATGGAGCGAGTCAAACAGGTATGTATTTACTCATCTGTTTTCTAATTTAACCTCCCCAGTGCTGCCATTTTGGTCTCACATGATTTTTACAGGTTACAAAGAACATTTTATCGACTTTAACATATCCCACTCACTTCTCAGATTTGTGGCGACTACCTGCTGTCTAAAATGGATTCCCAGAACGCCATCTCTTTTCGGAACTTTGCCAGCTCTATGGGAGATGCCAGAGTTTTGGCCAAGGTGGACGCTTTCATCCAGGACCATCTACTGGAAGTGTCCGAACAGGAGGACTTCCTTAAACTTCCCCGTCTCAAGGTACTAGCTTAAACTTGCACATAATGTTAGAATGTCAAGAGATCGGTTCAAGTATTGTATATTCAGTTTAAGTGGTATGAGTAAGTTATGGATGATCTGGCAGAATTGGAGTGATTCTCTGAAGTCAGAAGGCAACAATGGTATGCCAGAATTAACAGCTAAATATAGATACATGGATCATATTCAGTGACCACTGTCATTGGTTGGTAGAATCTGTCTAGTCCCTCTTTGTTCCTGCATCAAAACTAGCCAGTGTTGTAAGTCTTAGGTTGAATAACACACCCTGGATTAAGCTTTGTATTTTGACCTTTCTGACTTTGACATGAGATTAACAATACTTACACTATGAAGGTGTGCCCCTTATAGATTTCCCTACTGCTAAATCCAGCTGAGGATGTATTTAGGGTAGGGGACTTAAAACATATGCAATAGTAAGACTTAGTGTTGGCAGGTTAGTGTGTAGGTCTTCGTTCAACATGAGGATTGTACTCTGCACTATACCAGGTAACTCTCTGGGTGAGGTTGTGTAGGTCAGATAAATCAAATTAGTTAGGTGTTATAGGCTGGAATACAAACAAGAATGCTGTGACCTCTGTTATGCTTTATCCTGATTTAGGATTGTACATTAACTGGAAGTACTGCTGAAATGATTACTCGATTGGTCAGGAGATAAATCAGCAACCATTTATTTAACAAAGAAATACTTTATCTATTGATGGGCTGGTCCATTATTTTTTTATTTTTGAGGTTTTTATAATGTTCTGTGGCTTCCTAGTCATGTTCTGTGTTGGAGTGTGCATGTCTCGTCTCAAAATGCTATTTTCCCAAGCCTTTCAAAAAACTTTTTACACCTGACCTGACGTAGGTTTCTGCATGATGAATTTGCTACGTAACCTTCATATGTTGAGGGAGGGCAGGGGAGCGTGTCTGTAACCAACATCACCACTTTTTGTTAAAGATTGAGAGGAGAGTTTCCATTTGGAAAAACACAGAAAGGAAAGCAGATGGAGTCGTGTTTCTATTGTTGCAGCTTCTCCGATGTTTCCTATTTCATGTCATTTATAAATTTAATACTTTGAGGCTTTCCATGTGGTTAAGTGAAGTGAACCATAAACTTGACCTGTATTGATCATTATGAGAAATATTTGACAGCTATTTGGCCCATTAGCTAATGGCAGTTGTCCTACTTGGGTCAGAACAACAAAGTTCTTCAAGAATTTGCTTAAAAATGAGACATGAATTTAGAAAAGCAATGTGAACACGTTAAGTTTGGGCTGGATGATGTCATTGTTCATCGTTCTATATTTGGGGTAGTGTGTCCACCCAGCTCCCATAGAGTTGTTGCCTAAGTTCAGTTTTTGACATGTGGGAGATAAATAAAGAACTGTGACAAAATTAAGCAATTACACAGGCAATGAATCATGTAATTCTCATGTAAATTGATAAACAGCCAGTAAGATCAAGTTTTCCAGTGAGCAATAGGGCATGGTGTTAATTTCTTCTTACTGTGTGTAAATCTAACTCCTGTTTCACCCTCTTTGTGTGTTTACAGTTAGAAGTAATGCTAGAAGACAACCTGACTCTGCCCAGCAATGGCAAGCTCTACTCAAAGGTTCTGAACTGGGTGCAGCGCAGCCTTTGGGAGAATGGAGACCAACTGGAACGACTTATGGAGGAGGTCAGTACTGGGGTGTGCAGTCTCAACTCTCAGACTGATCTTCAATTCCTACCCTGCCCCTTCCCCTCTCTGATGCCTGTTTTTGACATTAAGAAGTCATTAAGGGGGCTAAAAGAAATGGCATGCCACTGTCATGCTGCTATGTCAGGATTGTTGTTTTTTTCCCTCTGATTTGTTGAGGTTTTTGCCGTAAGAAACTGTGTACCCCTGAACCATACTACAAATTAGAGGTGAGCCGAAAAGAGCTGCTGCGTTTTGCTCTTGTTTTTTGTTTCCAATGTTCTCTTTTGGGTATGTGGTTGGTTTACATACAACCCCATCTGAGTATTACAGTGCTCCTCTCCTCTGAAACACAAAAACACAGGTTCTCAAAAGGTCTGACCCTTGATTTCTGCTGTCTCACTGCCACTTTACTATCTGAACAGGTGCGTGTTTGTTGCTCCAGCACTAACAGGCACTCCTCCCCGTTGATTTATCTCTCCTGTAGGTTTATTAGCAGCAGCAGGAGACCAGACTGAGGAGCCAGGACTGAGCCACCAGGGTAATGAGTCAGAGAAAAGAGAGAGGAGAGGAGCACTACTGCCTCTCAGCAGCCTCTCTTTGCAGCCAAGCAACACTGTGCTCCCATCTGTCCATGCCACATATACAGATGCATCCCATTTCTGCATTTACCAGAGCACATTGATCACAAACCTTTAGTACTAAATACATCAAATTGAATGCCCCTTTACTGCACATAGCAGTATATTGTAGGACTGCACCTGATGCTATTTTTTAATCAAGTAATTTACCGTTTGGAATAATCAAATTAGTCATTAGATTAATCAACTAATCAAAAAACAAACAAAGATGATTTTTTTGTTACTCGGTTAATTTACCCAAATGAATACCAAATCTTGTCTCAAAAAGAGATACATCAAGCACATCAGAGTAATAATGGTGGCATCCTTTAAAATTCACAGATGATGATAAAGCCAGCTATTACACTGGTGCACAGCTGAAGGCAGAAGATGCCTTACCAGAAAAATACTGGACCTCAAATAACTTCAAAAGGATTGCTGTGACACATTTAATCACTCTCATCCCATTCCCTGAAATGGAGAAAAAATACTTTTAACATTTGCGCTTGACTTAAAACTTAAAATGCTTATGAAACTTATTTTATTTTATCACTGGAGTAATGTGCAGTTGAGATAATCGCTGGCAAATGTATTTTTTGCATCAGCGTGGGGCAAGTAGACTAACAAACGATTGGCACAATGTTGAGTCACAGAGTGTAACAAGTCACAGTCTGTAAAAACAGTCTGCAACATGAGTTTAGGCAATTTTCTCACACATACATGGCTGAAAGTAAACAGAAAATATGATACAGCCAAATAACGTTAGATTACACATGGCTGAACATTGTTACCACAACAGCAGCACTGCAGAAATTAATTTTAACATGGATAATGAAGAAACATTTACAAAATCAATTTTGACTAATAGAAACCCATTCTGTGTGCTGACAATCCTGATATACATCATGCTTGGGTGGGAACAAACTAAACAGGACAGTGCTGTCTTGCTGTCACTGCTGTCTTGATAAAGTGCTCTGGTGTTTTCACTTCAAGTGTTTATGTAGAGCAGTTGTACTGCTCTGATAAACCATTTCTTATTTGCAGAGCTTACAGAAAACATTGGCTGTGTCTAAGATACTTGTACACATGATTGTTCCAACCCATGTTATGCAAATTGACATATTTCCATAATCAATGACTTCAACTCTGTCAACGAATCACCCCAGCCTTAATATATTCTCAGAGACCTCCTTATTCACTGGCACATTCAAGAACCGCTCAAAATTAGGCATTGGACAGAAAACAGCACTGCACATAAGCATATGGATTTGCTCAGTACAAATATTGTATTTCACTGGATTATAAATATTTTATATCAGCGGGCCACCAATTAATTATTAGCCTTCTCCCAGTGAAATTATAATTTTCAGTAACTTCTCACATTTTATAAAATTGTAGGAGCCTTTTTCATCTAAAAACTGCCCTACAGATGGGTAACTGAGTAACTTTAACAAATACTCTCATTGGATTATACTGTCTGGCCTGAACAGAACATAATGGGTTTTTGTTTTTATTTCCGCTTGGATTTAATCTGTTATTGGATAACAATGAAGATTAGCTTGATAGTTGCTAACAACAGCACTACCTGTCTGTAGTCATCTGGATTTGACTGCCTATTGGGGCTGCCATCTCAATGACCCAACTCCTTCAGCTAGAGGACCGGTTTCCAAGCAGCAGAGGTGGAAGGAGGGCCACATGCAGCCCCTCCTCCTCTTCATTCTTCACTGAAGATTTTTCCAGATGCAGCCTCCCATTCTTCACCAGCTCCCTCTTTTTTTAGATCATGCAAATCAAGGAGAGCCAACGTCAGATACCTTCTTGAGCTCAAACACTTAACCCACTCTAAGCAGTGGCAGCAGCGTGTGTCTTTTAAAGGAAGCTTTCCATCAAAGCGACTGAAGATCCAGGCCTCCATCCCTTCCCCCTCTTCCTCTTCACAGCACGGCCTCTCTTCTTCCTCCTCCTCCCTCCCTCCCTCCTCCTCCTCTCCCCCTTTTGCTGGGGCTCTCAGTGTGTTGCCATGGAGACAGCCACATGGGTGTGTTGTTCCTGTTTGTCTTGCAGGTGCAAACGCTGTACTACTCACCTGACCATAAGCTGGTGGATGGAGGGCTGGTGATTGAGGGGCACAGTGAGGTGTTTGGTGGCGAGGAGGACCACCTTCAGTTTGTGCAGGTACTCAACAGCTTGTGCCTGGCTTCACTGTGATGAAGTCTGTATCACATTTTGCTTGGCAGTGTGTAGCTTTAATGTACAGCTTGTGCCTGGCCATGCATAAAAATACTACACAGCCTGTGCCTGGCTAGAGGTAGATATGGCTCATTTAATACCATGATTTAGCCACAATGTTAAGACTAATGTTAGAATGTTAGTACGAATTGAGCTATGATGCCTGCCTGGCTATGCTGTTGAGCATACATTGAAACCACATTTAGATTTTTAAGCTAATCTCATCCAGCTGAGTGCAAGAAGTGATGGCTGTCTCAGCTTTTTAACCTCCTTTTGGGACTGAACTGTGTGCTGTTGGATTTGATTGTAGCGTGGTCTGAGACTGTAGTTTGCAGTGCTGTGTTGTTGGCTTCAGATGGCGAGAGATTTCAATATACAGGTTTACTATGTCATGTCTACATTAGACCAGCTTGATCACAGCCTAGTCTGGGGTGTAATTAGCCGGTGTTGGCCACTGGTGGGCCTGTGGTGCAAGCTTGGCTTCTGTAGCTGCACTGTGCTCTTGCAGAAGAAACCCGTACGGGAGAGCACCCAGAGACAGATGAGCTGCAGCTCCTCAGGAAGCCTGTCGCCCTCCAACCAAGCAGCAAATGCCCCGAAACAGACTGCCAGGAGAGAGTGGAAGTACATCGCCTCTGAGAAGACCACAAGTAAGTGTGTGCATGCACTACATGGCATTTGTCACATGACATTCAGATTTTTATTTCTTTAAAATGTATGGGATGTAAAGATAATATCACAATTAAAAGTCCTGTTTTTAAGTATATTTCAGGCAATTAGAACAAGAATATTATGATGAACTGTTCAAATTCATTTACTTGGTAAATAATTGTTTTCTCAAACTTTAAATCCATGCTGATTTTCCATTATATCTTTAATATTTTTACCAGTGTATCTGTGAACACAGCGTGGAGAGTTTCATTAAAACTGGTATTAAAAATGTCTGAAAAGGTGTCTTTTTCTCCAGAATTCTTATTTTCCTCAAGTGTCTCAAACAATCTTCAATTTTACCCCTAGACAACACCTATCTGTGTCTGGCTGTGCTGGACAGCG
This sequence comes from Lutjanus campechanus, assembly GCA_027495735.1. NCBI lineage: Eukaryota > Metazoa > Chordata > Actinopteri > Lutjaniformes > Lutjanidae > Lutjanus > Lutjanus campechanus. Next base: position 21,352 of record JAJHUR010137830.1, read on the forward strand.
TGTTGTGTGTGATCTTCTTGCACGGTCGCAGCAGCCCTCAGACCTCCCCCTCTGCCACCCCCTGCCTGATGAAGAGCCTCAGCTTCGAGGCCCAGCCCGAGGAGCTGGAAGAGCAGCCGCTCTCACCCATGCATTATGCTCGCTCTGGCCTGGGCACCGCGTCCCTGAATGGAAAACTCATTGCAGCAGGTTAGAAGATTAGACAAACAGTATTCTATCAAGTCTAAGATGTACAGTATGTAACAGGAGCTTTAAGGAGGTTGGGATATATGGGAAGCTACATTCTATTCCTGTGGCTTAATTTTTAGGTCAGACTTACCTTTAGGAGCTCAGTTTCTTTGTGTAGCCATCAATGCCTGCACCAGACTTAGTCATAGTGGACTTCAACTGCTTTAGTGAAGCCGACCATAGATAAATTATAGAATCTGAACATAAGTGTCTTAAATATTTTTTGTTCAATATGAGGGTAATGTGAAAAAGTAGGACCACAGAGCTCCACTGTAACCTTGATGCATCTTGATGTTCCTGCAGGAGGTTACAACAGAGAGGAGTGTCTGAGGACTGTGGAGTGTTATGACCCCAAAGAGGACTGCTGGACCTTCATTGCTCCCATGCGGACTCCAAGGGCTCGATTCCAGATGGCGGTGCTTATGGTACAGTTTATTA
>JAJHUR010137831.1:0-34661 GCA_027495735.1 Lutjanus campechanus
TTTTTAAAATATTTGTTTTAATTATTTATTTGTTTGTTTTTATTTGGTTATACTCCTTTCTTAGTTTCCTTGACCTTTATTTTGGAGTGTACGAGACCAACGTTGCCGTAGTATCGCGAGAATACATGCGACTCACTTCCTGTATGAGCGTGTCGATGATATTCATGCGGCTTACACAAATGTGTTCATCATCTGTCAGCCAGAGGTGAACATGGCAGACGTCTCGGAGAGGACACTACAAGTGGCCGTCGTGGTTTCTTTCGCCGCCGGCTTCCTGGCGGGCTGGCAGGCGAACAGAATGAGGAGAAAGTTTCTGGACTGGAGGAAGAAACGGCTGCAAGACAAACTGTCAGAAACTCAGAAGAAGATTGACTTGGCTTGAATGGGAACGTGAAGTGTGTCTTGCTACGTTGAGATGTGAGTGTTACTTAGGCCTGTGGTTACTGGTACATATCCAGTACAAATCCAGTTTACTGACATATCACTCTATAAGACTCACTTTATAACACTAAATTATCAGAGAAAATTCTAGATGGGTTTCTAACCATCCGAACCGAGCTGCTTTTTCCTTTTATGTCCCACACGCCTGGAGCAGCAAGGCATATTTGACTTAATACTTTCTACTTTTAATATTTACCCTTTTGATATGTTCAAAGCACAGTGCCATTGCTTCTAGAGTGCCATTATATACCTCTGATCCACGTGTGTCTTGTATCTATTCCTAGCATTTATGTATGTTTTTGTGATGCATGTATTTAGTTCCTGACCGATATATTGATCGACCAGTATTATCTGCTTAGATAGATACACATATTTTACTAAATTTGTGGGGGGGTTTATTTATAGTTATGTATATTTGATTAAAATACCAGTGAATGATTATTGTTTTAGTGCCCTGATATAATTTTGGACAACAGAGTTTATTGTTAAACTGTAAAATATCCTGTCTTGATTATATATCTTTGTCACAAATGTAAATCACCTTTGAGGGATCATTGCAAGACATGTATGTTTATGTATTTATTCTATAGTTTGTATATTATATTAATTCTTAAAAAAATATTGGCTGATATATCTATCAGAATTTTTTTTACCTCTTTATCGGTACTAGCAGTGGCCAACAAAATACAGTATCAGACAGGCTCAAGTATATTTTGTATCTGATTGCTCACTGCTGCCTGCACTTTTATATGAAACTTTAAATAAATAAAAAAATCTGCCCATTTTTTCCAGGACTCCCTGGCAGATGAGATATATCAATGGGACCCCCCTGGTTAAATTATTTATTTATTTATTTATTTTAAAGTCTGCTTCTAAGTTGGTAGGGGGAAAAGGTGAGATATTAGCCTCACCTGAACATAGATTTCAACCTAACTGCTGTCAATTATGTCAGTCAACCTGTTGGGCAATCTGTCCGCTATTCTCTTAGTTATGAAGGGTTAAAGACTTTGACTTTGTCTTTGTGACTGTGGTGTGTCCACTCTGAACACTTTCACTGCTTTCATAATTATACCAGTAATTGTTGCTACAGTATATTTACTCATTATTTATCATCCCCACGGTGAACAGTGCCTAATCATTGTATTCTTTTTTTATTTGCCAGGTCTGGGGCTCTCTGGTCTCGAAGAACGTTGGTCTTCTGTGTAAAGCTGCTGTGTCCTGGATGTCTGTCACTGTGGAGAAGAGACCTCAAGATCACCTCCCTGTGCTCTGCACTACCCACATTTTTCCACCACACCTTTCAGATCAAGGCTGAACTTGATATTTACTGTGGTCAGTGGAAATACAGTCATTACCTTCCTTCACACCGCAGCCTCTTTTCTGCCCTCAGACACTACCATGGAAGAAGTTGTGGATCTGCCTTCAGTGGTCTTCCGTCGCAGCTCGTCTCTGTTCATGTCTCTGTCATAGCTGGTCAAATAAATTAGTTGTGTTTTTCATTATTCCCTTGCTTTTGTTCAGTTGGACAGCCAGCACTCCACACTGAGCTTACAGCTTTCAGGGGTTTGGGTTCTCTCTCAATGCTGCGTATTCCTCAAACATAATGCCTCATCATCATCATCATCATCACTGACACGCACTGACAGGGCCAAAAGAGTTGAGAACATATGAATTCATGCCCAGAATTCAAAGAAGTTTGTAACAGCGTGTTATGTAGTAACTCGATAAAATATAATACATTTTCACTTCATTATGTAATAACATGCATTTTCTAATAATTAACCACATTTTGTAATAAATGATTACATATTGCAGTGGTGATCACATTATGCAGGACTTCCACTTTTTTTTAAATCAAATTGCAATAACATGGTGCATGTAAGGGATAATGTACAGTGAATCACGCTGAAGGGATTTATTTTGCCATAATGACCCGCTCACTGTACATATCCTGCATATTACAGCTACTTATTTTCAAAAAATCAATAATTTGGCAGAAAATATTAATTTAAAACTGATTTATTAATTTAAAAATAATTTTATTGGTCTTATAATCAGAATTATGTGTCCATAGCAACAGTCAGCACACTCATGTTAGTAAAACACGGGCTATCTAGCCAGCTAAATAGCAGAAAAGGGGCAGGAGTTAGGAAGCGTCAGTTGACCAAACAGAATTGAGTATTGAACAAAGCTGTTAATAATATGTAATAACTACTCAAAATGCATGTCATAATGCACCACATTATCATATTTTCATTATAAAAAACGTGTACTTAATCAGGTGAAAATTTATTGCATTTTGTCAAGTTATTGCATAATGCAGTGTTGTTACAGAGTGGTGGTGGTGGTAGTTCAGTTACCTAAATGTTTGACAGTTAACCTCAAACAGGTCAGAGCCTCGTGTGTCTGCTGTCCCACAGCTGGTGTCTGACTGTGTGTTTGTGACACATCTGAGGCGTTCACCTTACATACCAGCATACACACCCATGAGAAATGTGAGGCATTGCAAAGTGCTCCAAGGCCATTTGTGCTCCATGAATGCAGTCTATCAACAGTTTATCAACAAAATCAATTAAAATCAATTAAACAGCAGGTAATCTTGATTACAGGTGAACCTGAGCCAAACTGGCTGTCAGTTTAATTTTAGCATTAATATTAAAAGCTAAAATTAATGTCATTAGTTTTTCTCTTAGTTGTGGCACCATCTGCAGGATGAAAGAGAGAATCACAACCTAGCAAAGTTAAAGTGGTTCTCGATTGAAGATTACACTAACAGAGGATGTGCATGACTCTTTGTTTTTCTAAAAACAAAAAATCTTAAACTGCATCATCACTTTTCAAGTTAAAAATGTTCAAAAGACAGAGATTACTGTATATTTTTAAAGTAAAAAATCTCTATGATGGATCATCCTAATTAATAAATAATTATATATATATGCTGATCCCAAATATCTTAACTCTAACTAACTTTTCAAGCTTTTATTTGTCTTCTTTTCAACCACATCTCTCTCCATCTGCTGAGGAAGACTGTAACATACTGTTATCCAACGTCTGTTATGAGCTTATCAGGGTGGCTACAGCTCCTCAAAGACTTTTAAATTGTCTTAAATTCACATTTACTAATAAAAAAGTATGAAATAGTCTTACATTCTGTTTGGGAAGGTCTAAAATATGAAGTTACTGAATGCTGTAAAGTTCTAAAGTGGTCTAAAATTCACTCCAACCACATGAGCTGAATTTAAATGCCTCTGCTATCCTGATACAGTCCTTCAGTTTTTTGCTAATAAATGTATTTAAACAAATGCTCGTAAACTCAACCACTAAGTGTCACTTTGTCTTACTTATAATTTTGATCTGACAGTATGTATTTACAGATGATTACACCTTAAATTTAATTAAACATTGGAATTAAAAGGTCTTATTACGTGTAATTTACTGATGCAAGCCACCCTGTTAATGCTCGATAATCTAGGTTGAATCTAATATATGGTTTAGTTGTAGAAGGTTGTGCATGTTTACACCTGTGCTTTTTGGCTTTGCATGTACACAGCTTGTCTACAGGTGGTGCTAGTGCACTTTAATAGCCTACTTTCTGCACACAAACCAAGCTTTAGCCTACAGCATTCTAGTCACTGGCTCTGAAATTAGATCCTGTGAGCAGATCTCTCTTTTTCATCATCATCATCAGGAGTCTAGCAGGCCTATTACCACCTCTCAACAAGCTTTTGACAAGACCTTAAGAAGTCCCTTTTCCTGTAGCACTCCATCAGTGGTTTGATGAGAAAGAAGGTGGAGAGGATATTGGAGAGGGATCGGGAGGAGAACTTGAGATGACAGATAAATACAAGAAAATCCTTACTGAGCCTCATCTCGCTCAGGAATAAACAATTTGCATGTCTCGGTGTATTTACAGAAAAACAGCCATACACTAGTGTAGCTGCCAGTGCTTCAGGGACGACGAAAATCATATTTCTTTGCATATTTTTAAAGAGATGAGTGAATGCTTTATATGATAAAGTGGTTACATTAACAGAAAAAAATAAATTAAAGGCAGCTTTTAGTGGTGGCCTTTAATCACTTGTGCATTAAACTTAAATCTAATTTTGAGTCACTCAACATTATCAGTTGCAGTTTGGGTTAGATTTTATTCAATTAATGTGAAAGTATTACATTAAATTGCATTGAAATTTCTCATTAGAAAACTGACTTACTGTGCTTATGTATTACACACACACACAGACATATATCTGATCTGATATGAACACTGTGTAAACTCCCTTTTTGACATTTTTACAATGCCTGAATATAGAAGTATTTGAACTTAGCCTCACATATATGAATCTTAGGACATATAAGTTGCTGTTATACTATTGCCTACAGGCTGTGCCATAAGACCAATCATAATTTATTTAAGATTTGAGATTTGCAACGTGCTACCAACATTAACATGACCCCCACATACGTTGTCCCAAACTGAAACGATTTTAAGAAGATTTTAAAGTGAAGCAGTTGTTGATGACTTCGGTTTGAGTGAGAAGAGCGAGAAATCAGCTCTCAATGGTCGCATAGAACTGAGCAGTCAAAAAATAGAATTACTGCCTCACGCTTGTGACTTTGAAGGTATTTCATAAAAGGTATTGTGTATTTTTTGGCAAAATGAAAATTCTCACTATACATGTATGATTCTGTGAATAATTTCCAGTGAGAAACACGCTTTTCGTCTTTACCTAGAAACTACTTTTTCAGAGGAGGACAGAGAGCTGAACATTAAAGATGTCACAATGAAGTTGACCTTTGACCTTTTGGATATAAAATGTCATCGCCTCATCAATTTACCCTATTAGACATTTGCGTGTAATTTTGTCATAATTATTATCCTGGCCAGGGGATCACGTGATCACTTCTGCGTGTGCATGCATGATCAGTAGATCTGCATTTTGTACGCCTTAAGGCAGGGATGTCAAACTCAATTTTATCACAATTATAATAAGCTCCAATAGCAAAAATCATGGCCAGTAGACATTCAATTGTGCAACAATTATGTATTAAAAAATGCTCTGTTTCATATGAAGAGTTGTGATTCTGATCAGTGTGGAGGAACAGTGATGCTCCGTGTTTCCTGCTCTCACAGTCACATGACGTCTCTGTGGGTCAGACTCGTGTCTCTGTTCTCTGCTGTCAGACACGTTTTAGATAAATGATTTGCAGCAGTGTTTCTCAGCGTTCTTTAAAAACTCCAAACTTGTTCTACATCTGCACATTATGAAAGTTTGGTAGTGCGACGCGGTACAATGTCACTTCTGTCGCTGTTTTCATCGCGGTCTGTTCAGATGAAATGACAAAGAGACACAGGAGAGGGAGGAGGGAGCGCTTGTTTTGTGTGAGCGCGGCAGCAGGCGTCCAGTAAGAGCGGTGCAGACAGAGACAGGAGGAGAGAGAAAACAGAGGAAATTTACAGTGGCAGCTCCTTGATGCCAAAAATGAAACGTCCTAATGCGCGTCCTAATGAGATGCATCTAGCTACTAAATGACTTCAGTATGTGTGTAAAAGGGATGCATTCTCGGACGTGTAGTTATTGGACACCATACTTCTGTAATGCAGTTTAGGCTTGTATGATACAAATTATATTTTTTGCAACTTCTCGCAGGCCACATAAATTGAGATGGCGGGCCAGATTTGGCCCGCGGGCCTTGAGTTTGACACATGTGCCTTAAGGCATTGTTGAGATTGTGTTCACAAGAATGGGATGACCTGAAAACATAATGCCTTTGGCCATAAAAACATAAAGGCATAAAAGTCATAAAAGAATTCAAGAATTCAGAATCACAGAGGGTCTTCAGCATACAGTCATCAATGTGCACAAAAAAAATTAGGCTGATTGGTCCAGTAGTAGTAGCTCCAGAGAAGCTGCAGGTCCATTTCTCACACACACACACTCACTCACTGACACATGCACACACACGCACCCATGGAAGGCATCGCATGATAATAATAAAAAATATATATAAATATATCAAATGCCCAATTTGTTGTGGCCACATTTAGTAATCTGTTCGCATAACACATGGATTATAGAACATTCTCAGGCATTTTTCAGTCTCATTGACTCTCTCTTTACGTTCACTTGAATGGTGTAGCCTAGTTTTTAAGGAGAAAAAAGGGGGTTGACAGACAGCTTAGTGGGAATTAAAAAGTGTGAGAGAGTGTGTTGACAAATAGAGGGGAAAATGAGTGTCATGGGAGGAGAAGTGCGTAGCTGTTTGTGTTTTGGATGGTATTCTAGAGAGGGCGTTATTGTCCCTCAATGTCTAATGCTGTGGCTAAATTGTGATGAATAGCTTGCTGGAGTGTGGTGTGTGTGGCAGTGTGTGTAGACGGCAACTGTCTATTCCCTGTTTATTTTGTAACAAGCTGTGTGTGATTGTGTGCAACAGCAGTGCTGGTGCATATAGCTGGGAAGTATTTTCAAAGTAGACGAGAGTGATGGCGACTAGAGGAGATAATGTGCCAGAAAGGCAAAAAGAGAGACGGCAAAAGAGAAGAGGAAAAGCAGAAAGAGGGAGGGCGAGTTCACAGTGACTGCTATGATTGATCAGATTTCACTAATTGGCACGTAAACCTCAGAGCCTACGTCCTTCGCCTATATTGAGTGTGCTCAGTGAGTGTCATGTTTAATAAGCTTCCTGACTGGCTTTCTGGTTGTGTGATTGTGCCCTCTGGCTACAGAGTGACTGCAAAACAGGGAGGGAAGGGAAGAGAGGAGGAAAGGAGAAGACGAGAGAAGAGGAAAGGGGAAGAAAGAAGATTTAAACAGTCTAAAAGATAGGGGAACCAGAGAAATAAGAATAGGCCTCTGCTTGTTATACTGGTTTTAGAGAAAACAAGACCAGGGCTAAGTGTCTACAGCCATGCTCTGTGAGGCTGCACTTCAGCATAGCAGTGCTACAGTATGAGCTAATTGCTAACATTGGCATGCCACTGTAACAGCCTCACAAATGACAGTGCTAATATGCTGTTGAGCAGATTTAATGTTTGTTCATCATATTGACTGTATATAAAGATAGAGAACATCTCGATCACCCCCTGGTGGCTGGCTGCAGTATAGGTCACAACCCCTGCCCCCTGCATGTTAGCAGATAGGACATGGCAAAACTAAAACTCAAAGTACACATCAAGTGAATTTCTCCCAATCATGGTTTCTGTTATTTCAGGTAGTTCTTATCACACTGATGTTTGTTCAAGTGGGAATTTTTCTAAAACATTTTGTTTCAATAGTTGTTCAGACACTCAAGACCAAACTAATACTAAAATGTCAACCTCAAGGTCATGCCAGAGGAAAAGTCTGGGGATGGTGCTAGAGGGACCAAAGTTATTAGGACACATCCTCTGGAAAACATAAATGTCTGCACCAAATTTCATTGTCATCCGTCCAGTAGATGAAGAGATATTTCAGTCTGGACTAAAGTGGACCAACTAACAAAACTCTGTGGACTTTTTTTAATGTTTATGGCACTGAGAACTAGTAACAAATAGGCCTGTATGACAGCAGGAATTTTTTCACAGCAATTTTGTCTTTCTCAAAAAAGGAAAATAGTTATCCCTAACATAACAAAGGACCCTGAAACTGATGCAGCTAAATGGAATTAAGCCACCATAAATTTGACTATTTCACCTCCATTTTTGCACTATATATCAAACGTTCAGTTAAAGACAGGATCTCGATGCTGGCTAAAAATGTTTTCTGTGAAATGTTCCTTTCAGTCAGTGCACAGTAAACAGTGGTGTACATGTATGTGTAATAGGGCAGAAAAACATACCTCTTTCCAATGCTTTTCATACTATACAAATATAAATATTGCATGAGTACACAGAAACACACACATACCTGAGGCTCTATCAAGCTTCAATCTGATACACCTCACACACCACTGAGTGTTTACATGTTTATGGATGACTAGGCCCATGTCTCAGATAAGTACTGAGACTGTGGATTGGAGTAATATGCTGCGAAGACTTCCATTTAAATGGTGATGTGATTATGTCTTGCTTTATTTCATCAAGGCTTATTTTGTAACATCCTTTCCAGAAGGCTTTTATGTAACGGGAGAGAGCAGTAACACCTCCGTCCTGTTCAACAGCAGAGAAATTACAGTATGCAGAGAGATTTCATTAACAACATATCAGGCCTGCAAGCCCTGAAAGAACTGTTCTGGCCGTGCTAACTAATCAATCTCTAAAATTATTATTCAGAGTAGTCTGCAAGTAGAACATGGGTTTCTTTTGTTTCACATTTGTTGAAAAAGTTTCAGTGTAGCCTTCTAATAAGGTAGTCTTTACACAGGCTTTTAAAGCTGTAACTAAAGTCTTTTTTAATAGTTACTATTCATTAAGGCAGACAATTTTATCTAAAGAGACTTACATTTTCCTCATACATGTGTCTTGCTAAAGGACACGTTTTCATGAGTTCAGGAAGAATCAAGGATCAGCTTTATAAATATAATATATATAATATAATATAATTCTTTATAGATCAGTAATAAGCCATCAAGACCCTTCTTAATAATAGTTTAGAAGTGATTTATAGGGCCTTAATAAATATCTAGTTAGCTTTCAATAAGGGCATTAGTGACACCTTAAAGGTGCAATATGTAAGAACTGACCCATTCTAAGTCCCGCCCCTTTTTGCTCTGTGCTCCAGTAACAGTTGAGCAAATTGGTACTTCAGTCAACTTTCTCCTTTTCCTGTAAAAGGACATAACTAGCTAGCCACTGTTAGCAAAACAAAAGATACCTAGCGTTTTGCTGACATTAGCTAACTTATGATGTTATGTTGTGTTCTGTTGCTTCTACAGGTTCACCAATTTTTAACCATCTTCTGAATTTGTTTTTCTTTTCAACATAGACAAGCCTAGCATATCCAAGTACAGGAAACAGGAAAGGAGAAAGTTGACCAGTACTATGCTTGCTCAACTGTCATTGGAGCACAGAGTGAAAAGGGACAGGACTTAGTAAGGGTTGATTTTAATTTTAAAACATTTAAAAAATAAACTTAAGTTATCAACATAATGGGAAGGAATATCAGCTTTGACGTTATAGCAAAGATGTCAATATGTATCGTGTTGCAGACTGAAGTTAGCATGCTAACCAGCTGGCTTCAGCCCTTCCTGTCTCATAATACCTCTTTGTACCTCATGATCCGATAGCGAGTCACTTAAGTGTCCAGTCTGCCTTTGTAACTGAGCTAACAAGCCAATGACAGCAACAGTTAGCAGCAGTTAACCATAACTTTTGTGATACTGCCCTTTATTTGTTCAAAGTATGAATTTGACAGGTGGCCAGTTTCACACATTGTACCTTTAATTTATTAGACTTTTCATCTGCTCAAACATCCCACAATGTTCACCAGATAACTTTGTCTTTCTGCTATGCTGGGGGAAATAGCAAACAGTGGGTTTATCAAAGAACATCTGGCTGCTACAGCTGGAAACAAAGCTGATGAGAGCAGTGAGAGTGAGACCTAAAATAGTAAAGTTAGGCTGAACGAAAAGAGTTTAAGGAGGAACAGCAAGGTCTTCTGTGGACTGGTCACTAGTGACACCTTTCACATCACATGTAGTCATTTGACCCATTGTTCACCTAAAAATATGGATTCTAGCAGCGTTAAGACTTAAAATCACGACTGAATTACTTGAAGTCATCCTTGTAAAGGGGGTGTATGTTGCAGTTCAATTACTCTGATCAATAAATGTTTTGGTTCAGCTGGTTTCCCGCCCACAGGATGACTCACACCAAACTTATTTTCCTCAAATGAGTACAACCTGCTGTTTTAAGATTGTGTTCAGTGGCGTAATGGGTAGAGTGTGGTGCTGGTAGCACTGCAGGGTTAGAGCTTCATTTCCCACTGGGAGTGCCCATGGTAAATGGATGCACTCAAGATGCTGTGGATAAAAGCTCCAAATGACTGACAGATGTGGCATTAAGCTATATACAGTATTGGTACAGGCTGTTTGCCCCCCTCGCGTCTTCTTGTCGTCTCTCTGTTTTTAGTTCTGAGTACACTTGAACAATCTGGACACACTCAAGGGAGTGTTTGTTGTTTACGCCCCCCAGTTATGAAGTGAAAACACTTTGAAAGCCACATGCTTTTACCATTTTTGAAACACAACCACCACCAAAAAAAAAGTGTTTCACACAGAATGTTTCTGATTTATATCACACATAGTTTGTTCATAAACCTTGAAACCACAGTTACTGAAAGTTTTTCTTTACTTTATGTTTCAAAAAGAATGTTTTGCATTCTTGTTTATTTTTTACTGTGCGACATCTTCATGTATGATGGAGCCATTATACACTGCGTTCTTATATATAGACTGTGGAAAGCAGACTAGATATTTATAAGTTTAAAAACATCACACCACTATGAATTCTTGAAAAAGACTGAAGATGCATTTGAAGGACACAGAGTTTTACAGTTCACTCCAAAAAGCTTCACTTAAGAATGAAAACTGACAACAAGATGGGGCTTTTTTTCATTTGGGGACTACTTTTGAAAGCACAAGAAGGAAAACGAGGAGGGAAAGTAAAGCATGACGAAAGGTCTATGGCCAAGCTGGCGGCCCCAAGAGACTGCAATGCTTGCCTCACAATAAAAGAGACAATAAAACTGCTGGATGGCTGAAAATGGAGACATATTTTCTATCCTTAAATCCTTACCACTAGGGGCAAAAATCCAACATTTGGCCTGAGGGTGGTGCCACAAAATAGACTGTGTCATTACACATATTCTGAGCAGCAAGGTGTTTAGAGTCACAGAGACTTGCCTGACAGTCTTCTGTATTTAAGAGGAGCTTGTGTAAGAGGAAAGATCATATGGTAAGACATTCGTATTGTGAGCGGACTTATTAGTACACAGAGTGGGAGTTAGCGTTAGCTGTGTTGGCCACTGCCAGTTAAGCTAGTAGTAACAACACAAAACAAATAAAGATGCTACATTTACCGTTCTCAAACATCTGCTAGTTGCCATTTTTGCTGCACAGTGGACTCCTCATTTGAGTCTGTGCCTGACTGAGGCTCAAACATGTATGGCTGAATCACTCTGATGTTTCCTCTGAGGCTGGAGATATACTTGCTGAGAAAAAAAGTAGCCATTTAGACAAGTTAGCTATCAGTCCTGTTAGGTTTTATGTAATACACTCGTGGTTTTTTTTTGTCCTAAATGAGGTCCTAACCATACCCATGGTTACCAAACAGTCAAGACAGAACCTGCAAGTTCGGAGGTTTTTGTAATATAGTCCAGGTTGGAATCTTTCCACCACCATGAGGCTGCCAGGTGACCAGCAGAAACTCAAAATTTTGGATTAAAGAGCAACTTTATAGCAGGCTTTTCACAGGACTTGTGGTCTGACCTCTTAATGCCCAAGAATCAGTACATTACTACTTACATCACTGCAGCAAGGTGACAAATCAAATCTTTAGAGGTCAACAGAAAGTGGATTTTTATTTTTTTTTTTTTTTTTTTTTTTTTGAGTTTTTTCTTAAAAATAACAGCAAGATGAGAGCAAGATGTAAAGCCTTTGCTGAAAATGGAAACATTGATCAGGAATTCATCCCAGATCAGTGGAATCAATGGACCATCTGCCAGCCTGACCTCGACACACTTTCCTTATACATACTGTTCTTCTGTTCAGTTAATCCCTGTTTTTTTTTTTTTTTTTTAACCAATGTCAGGCCGCCTCCTGTTTCATTAATTTATAGAATAGTTATGATGACACACTATTTTTTGTAACTATACATGCAAATCTGATATGAGGACAGTCTGACAGTTGCAGTTATTGTCCTTATTTAAGCACAGCTGGTCAGAGACAGCAACAGTCTGAGTGAGGTGTCCAACTTTGGTTTAATTCAAATTTGTGATCTAAACACACAGACTCTGTCCCTAAGGAAAACCCATCATGCTTAGTGTATTCAGTATTCATTCGATGTCACGTTACACGTTTTTGCACCCTTGGCAATTACTCCTTTTTGAGGAAGTTCCATATTGGCACAAGCAATAACCTTGGTATAATTACTGTAGGCCTGACAAATTAACCTTTTAATGTGAGAAAGTGTGCATATATGTGTGAAAGCTTGCTTGTGCGTTTTCCCTCATAAACATGCCACACACACACACGGTTTCAGCAAGGGCAATATGCACACACAAAGTCAGCTCGTCGGTGGAAACTGCTTATTCCAGCTGATGGAGTGTATAATTCCAACACTGGAATAATAATGATGGCATTGTAATTCAGATGGATAGAGTAGAAATTAGATTCTGGGGCTTTTTGCATATTGTCATTATTGAGTTCTGCACCATTCTCTTCGTGAAAGTGAAATGAATTGAGAGATGGGATGGGTTTACATGTCTAACTTGCTGATGCGACCCACAAGTCTCACCTTGCAGCAATTTGTGAGTCTAAAGTGAATCTAAAGTGCATCTTAATTATGTCCCAAAATGAAACATTAACACACGCGCACACACGTGAATTTATGTACTTGCACAGACAAACAGACAGAGCCACCCAGTTGGTATTCAACCTGAAAGTAAATGGCTGCAATCACATTAAACACAGCAGCAATTACACTGAGAACAAACAGCATTTCTATACAGCATTTCTCATAATGCCACTTCATGGAGTGCCCTAATTGTGCTCCGTTTGCTGCAGAAAATAATCTATGTCACCCTCGCTTTGCTTTGCAGAAGCACCCAAACAGCTAATCAAAGAGCCGAATTTTCTTTTCTCTCCTGCACTGAGAACTGTCAAGTGTCTTTGAATGAATGTTGAACATCTTAGTGTCATCTATAGCCTCATAAGAGAGGAATAAGATGTTCCTTCTTCTCTTTCACTTCCTTTCACTCAAAGATGTGGGATGGCCTGTGGCGAGGGTTTAGCTAAAAGAGAATTTCCCAGCGTGGATCAATAACGTCTTGTGTTATGATTATTATTACTTAAGGGAGTGAGCTGCCTTTGTGTTTTTATTGGGGGAGAGGCAAGGAGTCCTGGAAGAAGATGTTCCTGTCAATATGTGATCTCTCAGCCTTACAGGGACAGAGAGGCTTCTTGTGATTTAAGTATTTATTAGCCATGACACCATTCTCAAGCCACATATAACATCTAAGAGCTCTGGGCTACATATCAGTGCAGCCCTAAACTTTATAACTTCAGACTTGTGCTTTTCATAAAGTAACTTCACCTGAAGAGTTATAAGTTCTCTATGGATGGAGGAAAATCATCCATGTTTGAGCTGAAACTCTCTCATAAACCCAAAAGATCAATAGAGTTTAGAGACCATTTGTACTGTCTATGTGACTATAAGAGCTATCACTCAGCTGGTGGGTGTTGTTTTGTCGAGGCACAAACAGGTTTTAATCTTTTCACTTTACACATGTTATTGTGTGAGGGGCCCTAAACTCAAAGGCTCATCCTCACCAGAAAACATGTGCTGGTTGAAAGTGCAAGCAGCTTATTCAAACTGATGTTTCCGTTTATTGTTGGGTGTTGTAGCAAGTATGACAGGAAAAGTATAAGAAGTGAGAAAGTCCATGTTTGGAGGAGGTGGTGCGGATGGATGGTTCAAACACATGCTGGACTTTCACCCAGGAGTGTGGTATTTGAGTCCTGTGTGAAACAAAAGGTCAGCGCAGAGTTATTTAAAGTTTTGAGTCTTTCGTTGCTCGTGTGTCATCACTTCAGTCATACGACATATGTATTTTAGCCCAAACAATCTTTTCCTAAACCTAACCAAGCAGTTTATTACCCAAACCAAACCAAGCTGTAACCGTTTTACAACATAAACCACAGGTGTAATGACACACGGGCTATGTCACTTGACTTATGTAATGTAATAACATCTAGTAAGCCTGTCGCTGCCAGTATCTCCACTGGTAATGTGTCGTTTTGGGAGTAAAGAAATTGAAGTTGTTTTGGTAGGACAAACTCAACGTTCTTTTAAAGGCATTAAACATGTTGGAAAATAGTTGCTGAAAATGTGAAAAGACTGAGAACTATGTATTAGTGAATTGTGGAGATAGACCGGATGAACCTGAACCATGGCTCAGTGATGTGCCAGTGCCATAGTCCTCCGACACTATACAAGCTCAATGAACTGAAACACATACAACTCCACCTCCACACCCAACAAGCTTCACACCCAAAAACCTGACACAGAATAAAAAGATGCCATCCTGTCACAGTCCTCTGGCTCTGGTGGCTCATGTCTGGATGTGTCCAATAAAGCTGCTAGACAGAGCGTCCATGTTTCAGGTTGTTTTCAGGCCATGGTGGTGTTTGATTTTAGGCCTACTTAGTGATGTTTTTTTAATCATTCAACTTGGCTGGTCAATTAATAACACATTTCTGTGGTGTGACAGACTCACACATTTATTGTTGTTATTGTTAAACCCTAACCATTACATTGTCTTTGCCTACATTTTTCTGCCTAAACTTAAACTTCCCGAGCCAAGTAGTTTTAAGTTCCAACCCTAACCAGATGCAGATCCCAGAGAAGACGATCAGAGGCAATGATAAAGTTGTCACCCCTGATATATTATTTCTAAATAGATTTAGTTGAAAATATATCTATAGAAGCTGCCTCCTCTTCTGAAATAATTCACACATAGGGTTGTGCAGGCGTTTGCACAACCCTGCAGCTACAACCAACCGAAGGAAGACAATCTATATACATGAAGCAGTTTGTCTACTAAACTCCAGATTGCTCTGGTTCCCTCCTCCTATCACACCTGGCAGTAACCTACATACACCCATATCCACTCAGCATTCAACACAATCTCTCCCATGAAGCTTATTATCAAACTTAACACTCACAACACACTAAATTACCACACTTGATAAGCCCCGCCCTCCTTGGTTACTGTTGCCACGAGTTTCTTGACATTCTCGCACATATGACAAAGCTGAGACGTCTGTCTCCGTCTGACTTTTAAATGTTTCCATTGGACACATTTTAAAACTAGACACCTGTGAGAGTGCATTAAATACGTACGGCCGCATACATGATACAACATTAATGCTACATTTGCAGCTTAAGTTAGAGCAGATAACGACAAAGTTTAATCCATTCCCCACATGTATGCTTTAATGTTTTTGAAAAACTATAAAAAAGACACCATGTTTCTGACTCATGAGATACCGAGTATCTCTTGTTTTAGAGACCCATGCACACCGCTTCAACACGTAGAAAAATGGCACTATGTGTCTAATCTATGATTGAATAATTACTGTTCATATGAGGGATTTAAGTGACCCCAGACAGTTCAGATTGGTGATCTTACCTCTTCCACTTTAGTGCTCAACACTGGAGTCCCCCAGGGCCATGTGCTTAGCCCCCTCCTCTGTATGTTGTACACCCATGACTGCATCCCCTGACATGGAGAAACTCTATTGTGAAGCTTGCAGACACTATCACCATCAGCCACATTTCAAATGACAATCAGACTCAATATTGTTGATCTTTGGAGAAAGAAGGCAAGGATGCGCACTCCTGTCTTCATCAGTGGAGCTGAGGTGGAGCATCTGAACAGTTTTAGGCCCCTGGGAATCAACATTAAACAGAACCTGTCATGGACATCACACATCTTCAACCAGGGTTAAATGGCTGTATTTCTTAAGGAAACTTAAGAAGACAGGGAAACTCTATAGCAGGTCCTTAAAACTGGCCGGAACCTCACCTACTGAACATCAGTGATATTTGGGAGGTGAGGTGCCTGCGTAGAGCACAAAGGAAACTAAAACAGTACCCACCCCACGCACAGCCTGCTCACCCTGCTGCCATCAGGCAGGAGACAGAAGTAGCAGAAGTATCAGCTTCTGTACCACCAGACTGAGGAGCAGCTTCTTCTCTCAGGTTGTGAGACTCCTTAACTCATCCTCAGAACTCCACTGTATAAATTAGCTTGTTCTATAATTTTATTTATCTCTTCAGCCAATTCCAATCAATCAATCAAAAAGGGAACTACATTTTACAACCTTGCTGTAAATGATAAATATATTGCCTTGTATCCTCAGCCCTGCACCATAAGACTCTTTATTTATCACCACTATGGTACATTGACCCTTTGACCCTTTTTCTTGCTACATGGCCACTGCTCTCCATCATGTACTATTACTGTCAAATGTATTGTCTTCATGTCTTGTGTGTATGCATTCCTTTTTACTAAACCTGAGTCAGAATTTGCCCCTCCGTGATAAATCTTTTTTTTCTTTCATTTGAATTGAACAGGCTAGTCCTGTGACAGATGCCTTTGTTCAAACAAATACAATGTCATCCCATCAACAGAATAAACTGTAAAAATATGACAAGACTGGGTTTCCTGCCTGAAGTGAATTAACTTATCCACAGCCAGATCCATACTTAGAGGTAGCTTGCCAGTTTAGCTAGCTTGCTAGCTAATGTTACATTGTTCATACCCCTTAAACTTTGAGCGCTGTGGTTCTCACCTAAGTTGTGATGAGATCTGTGCCCTTTATAGTGTCAGATCAGGAAATGGTCATATACAGTAAACTATTTTTGTAGTGGTCATACCATATGTAACAATTCTGGAGGGCATTGACAAGCAATATTTTTCTGCTGATGAGGAGGTCAGTTCAGAAAACACTTATATGTTGTTTTGCAAGGGGATAGTAAACAAAATAATCTGCCATTAAGTTTGAAAGAATTTGTTCATGCCTGTCACGTATTGGTGAAATTATCAAGGGAATTACTAAGTGTTTATCATTTATTGAAAAGGGTTTGTTGTATCGCTATTAAAAATCAGTGCATAATAAGCAATTAATATGCTGACAAAATCTAAAAATGTATTGACAGCTTGCAACTGCTACAGCAGAAGCTTGCTATTAGTTAGTTAGTAAGTTTGGAACTGTATTCAGTGTGATCAAGTTGATAATGAGACTTGTTTTGTTCCTGAAAAAGTGTAATTTCTTCTGAAGCAAACATATTATTAGGCATTGACAAAAATTCTTGCTCATTATGTGGGTGTTATGAAAAGTACAGCCTGTGAGGTCCGGTGGTAGGATTATGGTGGATTTCCATCAGAGAATATCCCATTAATGAAGCCAGTTTTTCATAGTAATTTTTTGAGTAATTAATGAACCCAGATTAGCTGGATATCAGTTTTACAACAAATACCAACTGGCAGACACCCAAACAATTGCACATCCTTATCAGCTTGCACAGATGTAGCATGCACGCTCAATGATTTGAGCACTAAAGTTCATTCTTGATCTTTAGGAACAGTAGATATAATCCCACTTTAAACTGGAGTCCTTTGGTGTGTAGCACACTGTAAACACAAATTGTTTACCATGGATTGGTGAGATATCCTATGTGACCAACTTCTGTTATCCTCCATATAGGCCTGAGTGCAATACATTGTGTGTAAGAGTGGTTGTTGAATCCAGTAATTGAATTCCAATGTCAACTATTGTATAGTGGAATGGCGAACTCCAGTTACGACCCAAACAAACAGATGTCTCCCATGTCTATCCACCATGGTCCGCCTCCCTCATACTGTAGCAAATGTTATGATGGGATGTTTTGTGTTCTGGTCTTTTCATTGTAGACCTTTAGAATGTTTTCCATTCTCTCCAGACAATGCAACTCTATAATGTCTTTTCAAAAGTCTATAAGATCATGCTGCCATGTTTGGTAATCTGTTACATGCTGTAATAGTTGCTGTACTTAAAAGCAGAGTCAGTAAGGTTTGTCCAAGCTGTTAGTAAACACATTCTATAGGGCTTAAATATCTTAGTGTCCATCCCTGTTAAGATACTGTATGAAAAGAAACGTGCAACGAGTTTATGCATAAAAAAACAAAAATTTACAAAAAAGAAGTAAATAATTGGTAATAAAAACAGGTTATACTTGCAAAATAATTCTACTACTACTCTAATTCTCTGCTCTCTGCTTCTTTAATATTTGTTTTTTTAATATTTACCCTCCATATCCCATTGTCTTGTTTTGTCTCCCACTTGTTTTTGCCACTGTTTAGCTGGGTTGCTGGTGCATATAGAAGGGGAAAATAGAATTAATGAGCCTCTGGGTGAATAAATGGATTTTGGCATTCTGCTCCCTCCTTTTGCTCCCATTTTCACCGACAGTTTAATCAGTTCTTCATTTAATGATTTAATCAACTTTTAAAAAGGTATTTTTTGTACCAAACGGCTTCACTCGGTGAGCCATCTGATAGTCCCGATTGTAATAAAATAAAGCACTCTCAGTTCTGCTTAACAGAGAATTAAGCAAAAATGACT
This sequence comes from Lutjanus campechanus, assembly GCA_027495735.1. Taxonomy (NCBI): domain Eukaryota; kingdom Metazoa; phylum Chordata; class Actinopteri; order Lutjaniformes; family Lutjanidae; genus Lutjanus; species Lutjanus campechanus. The sequence continues at coordinate 18,748 of JAJHUR010137831.1, forward strand.
TTGAGCAAGGATACATTTGAGAGAGTGATGAATAATGCCAAGCTAATGAAATCCTTACAAAACCATTTTGTATCCATCGTGCGGTTACCTAACCCAACATTCAGGCATTGACAGATTCTCCTTAATTCAGGCAATTTGTAAAGCTAAAATAATCTCAACTTGGACCTCAAGGGCAACCCATTTTAGAGAGATAAAAGGTTGATCATAATCAGCCCGGCGCATTTATCCTCAAAATTGACAGAGTTGCAGTTTAATCAAATGTGTAATCACACTCAGACATTAACGTGTTTGCCAGGAGGAAGAGCACACTTTGCACCCACATTGGTTTTTGTAATAGATGCATAAAGTATAACTCTTAATGGTATTTTACAAAATGTGCGTCACTGCTCTGCTGCCGGATGAGGGACACTGAGGCCAAAAGTTGATAATGCTTCCCTACAGTGTCAGAAAGGAATGCTGAAACCCACTCGTCTGTAGCCGGCCTTATTGCCCTCTTTCATCTTCTGTCCCTTTTTCCTTTACCTTTGATCTTACATTTGTGACTCCCCGATCCTGCTCCGCTGCAGCACTTACACCTGTAGACAAAAGAGGGAGAAAGAAAGTGTTAGGCTTTTAGTAAAAAATTGTAGCCACATGCACACGGAGGCGCGTGCACAAGAACTGTCCCCACACAAAGTCTATATCATCCGCAGAACATCTGCTTGCCATCAAATGTGGCATCAAAGGCCGCTTGTTATTTGGATTGCATTAGCTTCCTGATGTTTCAGCTTTGATATGGCACAGCATTACTTCAGTGAATGACACATCCTCCTGCTGCACTGCCTGAAAGTCTGCAAGCCTCGGTCCTTCATGTCCCAACAATACCACTGTCTTTCTGGCTGTCTGGATAATCAAATGAAGACAGATGACACGCCAGAAGTCCTGCAAACACCGTCTCTCACAAAAACTCCCAAAAGTTACGCCTGTATCACTGCTCTTAATATATTGCAGGTTATTACAGTTTGCCCTAATTTCATAGGAGAGTAGGTGAGTTTATGCATGCTTATCAATACCGTCACTTGAGCAACAGACATTTTGTTTGTCTCCTCACTCAAGCTGCTTAAAGGTGTTGGTGTGAGATAAGTGGTGCTGGATTTCTTTCCTCAGGGAGTATCGCATCATGTCTCTTTATGTTGAGCACATCAGTAATCTGTTGCCGTTCACTTCCCATCACCATTATCTAAATTAGGTTGGTGGTTCTATATTTAATATAAAATTAGCAACTGATACCACTTTCATTATACTGAATGGCTACACAGGCCTATTAGATTCTGATAAGTCTTTCATAATTTATATACAAGTGGATAATATACACATAACTCATACTGTTTGTGTGTATCTGTGTGTGCTGTGTTTTTCAGTTATAAGACCACTGTGTAGGATTTAGTGGCATCTAGCGATTCACCAGTTGAATACCCCTCCCCTCACCCCTCACCCCTCACCCCATGTTTAGTTTTTCATTTCTATGTATACATGAAAGGCTCATTCTAAGCTAATGAAAACACCTCTCTTAGTTTCAGGTGATTATATAAGGAATAATGGCCAATGAGGTGTCCATTAGCAGGAACTAATAGACGGCCACAACCACCCTATTAAGGACAACTCGTTAGGAATTATCCTGCTAATATCATCATCACTACCCAAAGAAAAGAAATGTAAACCTTGTTTACTACTCCAATAAATACTTAAGAATTTGGCAGTGGGATATATTGTCCATTGAGCCTCTAGAACTCTTTGGTGGAAAACCAGAAAGCTAAATTTATGCCAGCAAAATTCAAAATCAGTAGCACTGCACGCTCTTCATTCAGCTGCATCCCAGTCAAAGTTCCCATACAAGTATAGGGTGACTTTATTTTCAAACCCCCAAACTGGGCAGTTGGACAGTTAAGTGTACTGCACCAGTGTCATGCACATGCAAATGTATGCGCTTTGCCACACACAACAGCTGATTTCATCAGGATAATTGTAAATTACAAAAATATAATTATTGCATTATAAATTACAATGATAAATCACAGACAGTTCAGTGTTCAGCACATCTACTGAGGGGGTAAAAAAATGTGGTTAAACCGAGAACTTAAGTTAATCAATCTGCTCTGAATGAATGTGGGTGTTTCTTACAGCTGCCAACAGCTGCTTTATGCTATATGAAAAGCTTCTCTTCAGTTTATGAAATCCCTGCAGGACCTGAGGGCAGCACGACTGATGCACAATGCACGACTGATGTTGATATATCTGCCGCTTCCGAGAAGTGCCAGAATGCAGTGTTGTTATGCATGGCGGCTTGCTTTCTCACATTTATTAAGTCACCTCTAAACACCACCAGGCTGCTACAGTATAACCATACAGACCTTGACACACACCAGACTGGTTGTTTAACTCGATAATTTGTTGTTGTTTTTTATGAGGGGAATGGCTCATCACTTTTTCAACTTTCTTTTATGCTTGAAACACACTGCAGTGTAAATGCTGCTGTGTAACATTAATTACTAAACTATGTAACCATGTACGAGGTGAGATACATTAGCACGGTGGATTTTCTGTCAAGCCCTGCTTCAGAGGCCAAAAATTCACAATTTGAATTTGAATTTAGTGGAAAAAAGTTCAGTATGATAGCATCAGCAAACTCTGGTTTTATTTGTTAGTTTCTTTTCCCGACATAAATCATATTCATTCAATTTTGTTTCACATATTTATTTTTTTCACTCTGGTCATCCACGCCCCTTTACAGTGGCTCTATGCCCTCCAGTTTGGGAGCCACTGCTGCAGCATCTAAACAACCTGTTTCAGTCAGCATCGCTGCATCTGCTATCTCCATTTTCAAAGTCCCTAGGAAATAACAACAACCTCTGTGATATCAACCTACATCCTGCAAATGGAAAAAATGATAACACAACACACAAATGATAACAATGTAAACTAGTTAGCATCTGTTACTTTTTCTTTTTCAGTCATGTAGTTATTTTAATGCCTGGACTCATCTCCTGATATGCAAATTTCCCCCCCAACACAATTTAGCAGGGGCGCCATCGCTGCATCCTGGGCTTAGCACCACCCAAGATGACTGTGATAAAAAATACTAGCAACCCAGGACTGTTTTTTCTCCTTATAGCAGAATGATAATATGTGGAGCCAGCCCTTTCTCCAGCTCTGAGCGCTGTGGAGACTAAACGAGGGTCCAGTGGGTGCTTTTACACCCTCGTTTACACCCTGTTTATTTGTGGTGACAACTGTGACAATCTGGTAGTGAATGTTGAAAACTGGGAAATCATGTTTTAGAGATATTCATTAGAACTCGAGACACCCAGATTGAAATCGGGACAGTCCCGGTCAATTGGGGACATCTGGTCCCCGTAGGTTAAAAGAAATGTTGATGTCATTCATGGTTATAATTAGATGTTAGCGTGTTAATGTGTTGCATTTTGGGTTAAACATAGGCTTTGACTGCATCCCAGTTGCTATGGTTACTCATTCCCACACGTTAATTTAGAACCATGAACAGACAGTTTCACTGGAACTACTAAGTAGGTGTCCATTATCAGGAATTAATTAACATCCTGCAGCCAATCAGAATAAAGTATTCACACAGACGGTTGTATAAACACAGTATTATATCCCATTTCTGCTAATATAGCCCGCTGAATCCTACTCATCGGTCCTTGCTCTTGATTTTAGTGTCTGAGGAAAGGGAAAAAAGTGTTATTCTCTGAGAAAGGAAAATGTTTCTCCAAATGGTCCTGTATTAAAATTATGATCAAAGAGGTAAAAACTGGTAAAGAGACTCAAATTCCCCATGGGCTGAAATGGTTGAAGCAACTCAGATATCTTAGGATATTTCCATGATTGAAATCTGTTTTAATGTCCTTAATTTAGGTAAGTGTGCTGGAACTTTAATGGGACAAACTTGAGAGCCTCTTAATTCACACACTCCTGATCTCCATCGTATATCTCCATATACCATAGTCATGCACACTAATTTATGTGATGCAATCAATATGAAAGCCAGTTCACTGATATTTAAGGTTTAAGGGCTCCCATAAAAGTTTTATTGAAACTGTACTGAGTTAAATTCTTAGCTACTTCAGCATTTCTGTTATTAAGATAGCTTGAAAGCCCAAAACATCTTGTGTGTGAGTTAACGTGGACATTTAAAAGTAATGGTGGAGTAATAGTGAGTTTCTGTTTTAAAAACCAGAGCAGGAGATCATACTAAATTAAAGTTAAAAAAAAAAATTATTTGCTATCACGTTAACTTTAGTTGGCACAGCTGTTTCAGAGTGATGGAACCACTGGTCAGATCAAAACACCCGTTGTTCTCTATTCACCTTCACCCAGCCCTTTTGCATGCTGTGTTGCTGCCCATATGTGAAACAGCTGTTAACTTTATGTTTGGGCTACTGTAGACACATGTGTTGTCAGTCTATCATCTAACTCCAATAAATAAATAAATGAAACATCACTGTATTTGGGGTTGAGTGGGAAAGACTAGCTGTTAATTTAGCTTCTAAGACAAGGATTTGTTCATTTTACTCACCTCACGTCTTCTCAGCTGTTGATTTATCAATTTGCATGATTGTAGTATTTGCAACTTAATCCATTTAATCCATGATTGGCTTGTTTTTGTCTTTTCTCGCGGTGTTTGTTTGTATTGATTTGTGCTCTGAGAGTTAGTGCATGACTTATGGAGGAAGCTAATCACAAATATCATCATTCAGTGGGTGCCTATGAAAAGGAACTGTCACATTGTGGGTATCACACACACACATACACACACATATACACACTGACATGCAGACAGAGATGATATTCGAGCACATCAAATCCCAGTGCCCACTGGGATTTTCCTGAAGACAGACCTGTGTGGAGTTATGCATGGTAATTATGTGGCTCGGTATGCCCCTTCTAATATAGCCTTCTATTAGCTGTCACATTCAGGCTGTTGGCTCTATCAACCACTATAACTGACATACAACATGTGTGCATATTATATACATATTACATAATATTTGTTCATGTTCCCTCCATACTTATTTGTATTGGGAATCGTCCTAGCATACACTGGGTGGAGGCAGCCTCCATCTAGACTTGAGTGGGACTCACTGTCAGCCAGAGCAATTCATGCCTCACGCCAGCCCACTTAAGTTCACTACCTTTTACACTGTGTAATTACATATTTATGATGTGAGTCAAATATATTGCACCAGTCTTAAAAACCTTATTATTCACAGTGTATTGTTTAGGGCTGCCCCTGAAAGTCAATCACTCTCTTTTGTCAGTCAGTGTGCAGTACAATAACAGGATAAAAGCCTAAAAAATGCCTTGGGATAGCTTTTCAATTATGAATTATGAATTATGAATTATGAATTAGGACAATCACAAATATATTTTTATTTTTAGCTGGCACATTTATTTAATGTGGTGGTGGCTAACTGATAAGAAAGGTTAAAAGAGTAGTTGGTTAAGTTTCAGCCCTTGTTTTTTAGCTGTGTCATTGTACACAGAGCAATGCAACAGCATGTCAGGCTGTAAACTTTACAGTTTCAAAATCACCACAAACTAACTGTGACTGTAACTGTGATCTGTGACATCTGGATATAAAAATAACTAGTTTTGTAAATTATCTTGGTTCTTATAGTCCATCTCAAGACTGTTCAAACTGAAGAAAATGCAGCATTCATTTCAATGAGACCACTGTGCTGGCAGAGCAGAAGATCCAACACAGATGGCTTTGGTAAAAAAAACAAAAACAAAACACAGGGTCGCCCCGTAACTTCGAGGGATGTTGCAAAATGCAGTGTGCAGTGTTTTTTTTTTTTTTGGCTGATTAAATTTAATACTTAAAGAAATAGTTTGACATTTTGGGAAATACACTTATTTATTTTCTTGCCAAGGGTTAGATGAAAAGAGAAACATTCCAATTTCTCTATGGTAAATAATGAGAAATCTAAATAAAATCTTTAAAAAGAAAAATTCTTCCTTGGTACAGACAGCTGGATATCTTAGTACACAAAGTGGTTTTACGGGGGGACATTATCCCAAAAGTTTACAATGTTAAGGTAAAAGGTTTTTGCAAAAATTAAGAATTGTTGGTAGGCAACGTTTGCTATCTTTGGACAGAGCCAGGCTTTCTGCTTCCCCCGGTCTTTATGCTAAGCTAAGCTAACCAGCTGCTGGAGGTAGCCTCATATGTGGTGTGGACCTATGAAAGTGGTGTCACTTAAAGGATAACTTCGGTATTTTCCATCCTGGGCCCTATTTCCCCATGTGTATGTGTGTGCATGATTGATAGGTACAACTCGTTTTAAAATTGGTTCAGTATTGAGGGAGGCAGATGCAACTGGCAGCTGCGAAACAAGTTATAACGGTAGACATGAGGGCAAATGCATCCTATAAAAGTTTGTGCCTTAAAAGTGATTTTTTTCGCCACAGTCTGGCTCAGATCACCAGTGTAATTAACAGCATGCAAAGTGTCTCTCTTATCATTCACTTCCTCTGGGCTGTGTGTGATGAAATCTCGCGGGATCTTTCTTGTTGACAAATGTCTTTGTTGCAACAAGTGGGATGACCGTTTCCTTGAGGAAGAAGTGTTTCAGGATTGGATGTCTTCCTGGGCTGGCAGGAGTCATCTTGTCATCATGTCATCTTGTGTGCACTGCAGACCTAATGGTCTGCAAGGCGCAGTGTCTTGACAGGAGTGTTAGTATCCAATTGTAGCACAATTAGCCATAACTTCAGCATCTCGCTGTCCGACAAAGAAAGCTGTACGGGGTGTTGTGCGACATCCTGTTCTTGCAATTCGGCGAAGCACAAACACGAACCATTGTTTACAATCGTTGCAGTAAAACTCTCAACTGAACTCCGGGACAACCAACTCCGCTCGGACCGGCTCTCAGCATGACTCCTCTGTTTTCTTCCAGCAACAAACAAAGATCCTGTGAGATTTCGTCAGAGTGAGTGAAGGGTAAGAGAGACACTTTGCATGCTGTTGACAGAGATTACACTTGCGATCTGAGCCAGACTATGGCAAAAAAAAAAAAAAAAAAGCACTTTTAATGCACAAACTTTTACGGGACCCATTTGCCCTCATATCTACCGTTATAACTCGTTTCATGGCTGCCGGCTGAGTTTTACCTCTCAATCATACACACACATACACATGGGGAAATAGGGAAATAGGCCCAGGTTGAAAAATACCGAAGTTATCCTCTAGTCGTCTACCTCTCAGCAAGACAGCAAAAAGCAGCATATTTCTCTCAATTTCTAACTATTCTTTTAAACATTTGTTACTCTGTTTGAGTTTGTGGATATTTCTCTTTTTTCACCAGTGCCTGGAGCGACAGCCCACACTAACAGACCATTGTGGGGGGTTTTTTTTTTTTTAAACACTGTGCTATCTTCAGTCTGAATAAGGCTGGATTACCAACAGGGCACTGCCTGGCGGCCCTTTCAGTCCCAAGGTACCTGTGTGGGACTATTTTTAGTAACAGACACACTCAAACCTTGGGGCCAGGTACTATCTTTCCAGCACAGAAGTGTTGGACGTATAAAAAGCTGTCATGTGTCCGCTGTGTGTGGTGTACTTGATGGGAACTTGGAGTGACAGGATACATACACAATTCACAGAGCGTAGATGGGAGGTCAATACAGCAAATTTTTGCCTCAGGGCCTCCTAACAGGTTTATCCAGCTATATTTACATATATGATCAACTGTGACAAGCAAAAAACCACCCTGGCATACATTCAAATGTTTTAGTCATTTGGACTGTGGATTGAGGATGGAGTAAACTGTGTGCAGCAAACATACACACTTAACACAGATTATTACACATCTTTGTTAAATACTGAATTCTAATTGTATAATTACAGCATCCTATGGTCTGTTATTTCTGTAAAGCAGACCGTTGCTATGAAGAACAGTTGGACACAGTTCACATCATAGACTCTGGAGGAGCAACAACATCAATTTTTTATCAAGAAAAACATTTTAAAATCAATATTTTGTGTCAAATTATTGTTTTGGGGGGTAATTGTACATCACATTACTTAATAAGTAATGTGATGTACAGTGGGCAGGTCATTATGGCAAAACAAACCCTTTCAAGTACATCACCCTGTCAGGGTTGATTTTGCAATAATGACCTGCTCACTTTACATATCGCTGACATGTTATCCCTTACAATGACAAGGCCCAAATATTCAAAAATATGACTTTTTTTTTAAGTCACTCTGCTTCAACCTTAAAAGCATTTAAAAGATCCAGTCATTTATGCAGTTTTAGATGGACAAATTATGTAAATCTACTGCCAAAGAAACTTGTACTGAATGGCAAAAATGGTCAAATGTAAATGCTTTTCATTCCCTGGCCCTTCATCATTTCAGACAGTTCCAAAGGATAGTTCTACTGTTTGGATGTTTGTTTGGATGTTTGTTTGGATATTTGTCTTCTATCTGTTGGAGTATTTTATACTTAAAATATCCAATATTTCAATAGGTTCTTTTCAACTTTCCACAAACAGGCTGTACTGATGAGGCAGAACAAAATATTCACCACCACACAGCAGACTGTTCTGCTCCCTGGAGGTGGGGGTTGCCGCCTGCAACATCAAGCACCGGAGCGTCACCCAAAAGAGACAGACAAAAGTGAAAATGATGAATGCAGCGCAGAAATGGAGGTCTAATTTTCCCCCAGTATGCACTTTGTTTGCCTAATTAATTTGCTTTGGTTCAGGCACTTTGCCCAAATGCAGTTAGATAGACGAGGAGAGACGGGGGGGCTAGTGTACTGGCTTACTTGTTTTCGAATATTTGGGCATGTGAGTCTGTGTGTGACTGTGTTTGTATTTTGGCGACTCCACTGGGTTTTCTTTTTGGTCCAATAATTCACTGACAATAAAATACATGGATTCATTGATAAATCATTTTGCAGACTTTGGTCCAGGCTTTCATTTGTTTTGTTTTGAAACAAAATAAACAAATGGCTCTGCCTCAGTGAATTCTCCTTCTGGATTTATGCTGTTTGATTCTTTGTGAGTACGTGCTGATTGTTTCTGTTTGGTTGAAACAGGTTCAGGATTTGGTTTCTTGAAAATGTCTGTCATAAAGGCCAGGCCATACTATAACCATATTATAGCCAAAAACAAATGTAAACTTTATTAATTTAATTTAATTAGGGTTAAAATCACCAGCAAAGCAAAACCTGTTTTGCATTTTAAAACCTCATTAATTGTGGCCTATTTGGATATGAGTGGGTGTTGAATTTGCTGAATCAAAGTTGTGAATCATTAAAATCCGTGTAGTTGTCACAACAGAGCCAGGACGTTGAAACCTTTGGACATTTTGAGGTTTTCAGTCTTACAGGTACTCTGTTAAAAAAAAAAAAAAGTTTGGAGCTTTCTGATAACATTCAGAGGAACTTATGTTCCTCATTTACTAATTAACATCAATTACCAATGGTAACTTTGGTGACTTTTTTCTGGAAAAGTCTGTTGTACGCACTCTGATACCCTGACACAAATGCCTGAAAAAAATTCTTTTGGCTTCTGTCTAATGTGTTAGTTTTCACATGATTGACATTAAATTTTAATCAATTATTGTGACATTAAAATTGTTTATATTCCACTTGTACTTGTACTACCCATATAGGCAACTACAGATCAGTTTGAGAAAGTGAGAGTAGCAGAAATAAGAAATAAATGACTCGACCAATATGCACATAAAGCAACGTAGCGGTAATGAAGCCACAGAATTCTAGCTGGCCGAATCCTGCAGGCAGAGTATCTCCGGGCTTTCATGAGACGGGAATTGAGTGTACTGGTTTCCAGTACCTGAATAAATTATTTAACAGCAGCCCTCACAGGAATGAGCAGAATCTTAAATCTACCCTGAGAGTCATCAGAACAATACATTTGAGTCAATGAAGCCTGTTTATAAACAGAATAGGAATTCATCTCAATCAGTTTTTGTACAAGCAGAATAGCCATCAATTATAATCTGTAATAGAAGACTGATAGGAAGTAATATGGTGAGTCTTTTGCTAGATTTGGATGTATGACGGCAGAGAGTGGAGTGTTAGAGCTGACATCAAACATGGGCAAATTAGGCAGAAGCATCTTCACTTTAAATCTTTGCTTAAATAATAAACACATACTGTGAGACATTGATTAAAAAAACAACTTTCTTTTAATATCAGGACGAATCACATGACTATTAGGGTTGGGAGAAAATTCTGCACCTTCCATGTGGATGTCCAGTCAGTGCTGATGGTAAATGTAGTCAATTTAAGTAATAGTGTATATAAACTGACACAGAAAGCTGACTTGTCCTGCTCGTGAAGCTGCACCTGTAGTGCCTACATGTACCAGGATGCACCGCACGCAAGCTTCTGATGCCCACGCCTGCTTCTAACCAAATATTTGTTGGCAATTCAGTTGTTGTGCGTACAGAGCATAAAAATGATTTGTGGTGTATAACTAATCATGAAATATATTTCCACATCCTCATACTGTACTTATGATCTATCTCTTTCTCTCTTTTTATTTTAGGCTAAACTAAGTTTTATGAACTGTCTGAAGCTCACCACCACCTCTCCTTTAACTTGTGTATATTGCAAAATCAGGAACAGAAAATGGAGTTCTATAAATCAAAAGATTATGTTCATGCACTTGAAACAGAAACTCTGGAAACTACAGTAAAGATATGCAAGTATAGAAAAATATCGTTTAGTTGAAGAGAATAATCTTGGTGCTTTAAATCAGTGATTGATTAGATGCAACTTTTGTTATAGATCATGTAAAGCATCAAAATCAGGAGAAAACGCTGGGGGTGTGTCGGCTCCGCTGTCTCAGTGTCCAGTGTCAAACACCAGCACGACCTGAACACAACCTCAAATACTGAAGCTCTGTCCAGCAGCTTTATTGGACATGTCCAGACATGTTTGAGCCACCAGAGACTGAGGATAGAGAAAGGATGGTATTGTTTTTGCCTTCTGTGCTGGGTTTTTGGAGTTGGAATGAGCTGAAATGAACTGCTGGGCTGATTTGGACTGAGAGAGTCACTGAATTATGTTCGTAAGTGACAGTTTGGAAGAGGTTGGTTCGTTGGGCTTATACAGTACAGTGTTGGGGGACACTGGCCCCAGCACGTCACCGAGCCATGTATCAGGTCTGCCCAAAAAATCCTGAACATAGAAGTTGTGAAAAACAGTTTACTGGTCTAACTACAGAATTCAGTACTACATACAGTAGTTCTCAGTGTTTTAACATATTTTCAGCAACTACGCTTAAACATGTACAATGTGTTGAGAAAAAAAAACCTCCCCTTTTCCTTTACAGGGACTTTATATATGCCAAGATAGCGGCTGACTTTCCAAATAATAATGAACAACAACAGAAGAAATATCCAGTTTCCATCGTATTATTTGTGTTTTCCTGAATGACGTATTCATACTTTTGCATCCCTAATCACCACCCAAGCCTATAGCTATTACTTGTTTGCCCAAAACATAGCATTAGGTGACAAAAATAGTCATCTAGCACCTCCCCTAGACTAGAAATCTTGGCTGAACCAGCCTGTAGGTCTTCCTTAACACCACTACATCACTGTGACATCACTGGACGCAGAAAGACAGATTTTGAACTCTGATGTATTGCTTCAGTGGATCTTTTTCACAGCAGCCAAATTAATATGAAATAGCAGAGTAAAAACAGGTGTTATTAATGATATGAATTAATGTTCCATTCCATTTAGATCAATCAGCTGCTATTATGCATGTTGCCTCACTGGAAAGGCTCTGCTACACCAAATGGAGCAGGACCTTAATTAGTATCACTGGTCACACCTGTGTTTACAGGTCACATACTGTGTCACTATGGCTGCTGTGAAAAAGGTCTGTTGACTACATTTACCATCAGCACTTTTTTCTCCTTTTAACTACTATTAACCTAACTGTTACTGCTTGTCCAGATTCATTTGTAAATGTCCACTTCACACTGTGTTTGTAGAATTTGTAAATCCATTAATTGGCTGTTGTTAGAAGCCAGAGGAAAAATTGTTGGTTTATATTATTTTTTAAATGCATTGATGTTAACTGCCCAGTTTATGTGAAGTGGTTTTACAGCTATTTATCTCAGTGAATTAACATATTGTCTACAGAAATATGTAAAAAGAAAACACTGTCCCTTTTAATGCTTTCTTCAATAGGCCTTTTTCACAGCAGGCACAGTTACTAATAACATTAACAATGCTCTGTTCTATTCAAGTGTCCCAGTCAGCCATGACAGTGTGTCAGTGAACTAGCATGAGCAATACCAGGACTCTGAAACTGAAACAGCTAAATGGAACTCAGCCACTATGAAATTCATTGTTTACACCTGTGCTTTTCCTGTGATATGTCAATATATGTTCTGTTAAAAAGGCCTATTGTATTTTAGCAGTACCTGTATGTACTACTATACAGACATAGAAAACCAAGCTGAAAGTAATAGAGCATCAACAGATCAATGGGCTAAAACATCAAAACCATCGGTATGTTGCTTTAACAGCACCTTGTGAGAATCCTATTTATCCCCTGCTCCTCTCTCTGCTTTCTTCTCTCCCTCCTCCCCCCTGCCAGTGAATGGCGCTGGCTATTGATTCTCCCGCAGGGGATGATTAGCCCTAACCTGTGTCAGAGTGCCAAGTCAGGGCGGTGATAATGCCTTCACTCAATGCACAATAACAACTCAGGTGCCCCAGGAGCAAGTGTGCTAGCTGCTCCGCACGCGCTAGCATGCTAATTTGCAGAGACTTGTGATAAATGTGTGCTGTCATTCCCGCTGAACAAAGTCAGCCTCTCAGCAGTGCAGCGGCAAGGCCGATCCGATAAGCAACATCAAACAAATAGCAGGGAGAGGGATTATTTATACAGTACTTCTATGAACTGTACAGCCTACACACAACATACAGTGTGTAGTGTGTGTGTGTACATACATGTACACTCTCGGAAATAAGGGTTCTTCCTGAAGGACTGAGGTTCCACCCAGAACCATTTGCTCCTGAAGAACATTTAATTGAAGGAAAGACTCATCAATGGTTCATTGCAAGACTGAAGAACCAACCAAAAGTTCCTCAAGGACTGTTTAAATCCTGTTTAATAGAAAGGGTTATCAGTATAACCCCCTGGATAGGTTGTAGATAAATCCTTTGGAATATTAAAGGGTTCTTGGTAGAACTCCTTGGGTTCTAGTAGAACTCCCAGGGTGAGTTCTAGATAAAACCTTTCTAATATAAAAAGGTTCTCATTAGAACCCCCTGGGTGGGTTTTACATAAAACCCTTGGAAAATTAAAGGGTATTTGATTTTAGAACTCACTCTGGGTGTGTTCTAGGTAAAACTTTTGGAATATGAAAGTGTTCTACCCACTGGGTGGGTTCTAGATCAAACCGTTGGAATATAGAAGGGCTCTCAGTAGAACCTCCTAGGTGGGTTCTAAATAAAACCTCTGGAACATTAAAGGCTTTTTGGTAGAACCCCCTGGTTGAGTTATAAATAAAACATTTGGAATATAAAAGGTTTCTTTGTAGAACCCGTTAGGTGGTTTCTTGTTAGCACCCAGAAAATTCTTGACAGAACACCCAGAGAGCCTTTTGTGGTAGAACTATTATACCACAGAAGAGTTCTCTGTAGAACCTCTTATAGAGGGTTTTGTAGACAATCTTTCACAAATGCTTCCACATACAGTATAACCTAACCATGTTTGGTTCAAGGTAGAACTCTTTGAAAGGTTCCAAGTGGAAGTTTTATAAAACATTCTACCATGAATCAGAAAGAGTTCTCCTATGGGGACAAACTGGAGAACCCTCTATGGTTCTTTTTTTTGGCACCTTTTATTTTTAAAAGTGTACACACACACATATCTGTTAACCCAGCTGCAAACAATACAACACAAACATCACGTTCCTACTCTCACAGTCCTTAACAGCCAGTACACAGCCGACATACCTCTGACACCTCATTAGTCTTCATGTACCCACATGAGAGTCCTGCTCAGGCCTGAAACTTCAGCTCTTGGCCAATCTCCACCAATTCACATGAACCCAGGCTCGACTGAGACTGAACCCAAAGCGCGAGTTTTATTGTAGAAATTCTCTCCCTTTCCCTCGCCTTCGCTCTCTCCTACTCACTCTCCACTCACACACACACACACATACACACACTACACAAAAGCTGAGACTTGTCACAATCTAAAAAAGCATTCAGTGTAACAATGCAATAAAGACGCTGTTTACTCTGCTGCTGTATCGGCCTATCCATCATGATGAAGAGGCCAGTCACACAGTAAACATGAAGACATAAACAGTGGTCATGTCGCTCTCACCAGGCGTTAGTTAGCCAGCCGTCACACGTACACAGACAAGATGTTTAAACCTCTCCGCCTTGATAAAGCACACTCTTAAACAATCATAATGGTGAACAAGAGAGCAAGTGCTTAATAAATCAAAAGTGACTGACCACTTTGCCTTGATGTGAGAGGAGCACAGTGACAAAAAGCAAGTTGACAAATGTTCACCAAATCTTCACTGCCCGACTATAAATCCTCAGTAAAGCCAGACAGATGGGCGACTGGTAAACACTTCACCCAGTTTTACATACATTACTCTTCATAGTCTGAGTGAATAGGGATCCAACACACAGTCAACATGTCAGGTGGGAAGGTTAAAGGCTCCTGCTGTAGACTGATGTACATCATCGATCAGTCGTCAATATATTACTTTGTTCTGAGATTTCTGTTGCCACCCCAAAACAGTGGAGCTGAGTGGAATTTTGTGTGTGGTGCACAGCATGACAACTCACATCTAAAATATTCAGCAGCAACATGCCTTTCCAGAAACACTGTCCACAACACAGAGACACCACTATACAGTTCACTGACAGGGAATCTCACATTTATGTGGTTATACAGATATAAATAACCATCAAATCAGTGTAGAGAGTAACTATATTTACTCAGGTGCTGTACTTAAGTGCTGTTTTGAGGCACTTGCACTTTACTCCTTTCATTGTTCACTACTTTATACTGCTATACTATATACTATACTATTGTTAATGGGTAAAAAATATATGATATGATATACCTCCATGATATATCTCCCATGACTGTTTTTTGAGAATAGTCCATGGCTACTAAAATGAAGTAGTTGTGAATGCCCTAATATATTTGTGTTTCTTGTTCAACCTCTAGTGGCTGTTATAATTATGACAGGAGCAGTATAAAGAGTGAGAAAGTATGGGGGATGGCTCAGACAAACACAGGACTTTCACCTGGGGGACTGGAGCTTGTGTCCCATCTGAGTCCAAAAGTCAGTTGTGTCTTCTCCTTTTTTTTTAAGTTTTAAGCTGCATAACATTATGTTAAAACTACTATCTTAAAACTAACCATGTGCTTTTGCTGCCTAAACCTAACTGTGACCATATTACAACATCATATAACATATTAAGGCCCATTATGTCTGTTGGTGCCAGTTCTCTCCATCAGTCATATAATGTTTGCACCAATGTCATGGTTTGGTCAGTGACCCTAATGCATTCATTTGTCATTTTAGCTATACTGAGATGTAAACAACAGAATAAAGCACTGAATATTTAATTTAAGCTGACTTTGGATGTGTAAACCACTGAAAAGTTCAGGAAAATGTGGAAGCTGCTAAAACCCACAGAGAAAGACTTGGTCAGCAGGAAAGGGTGCAATATTTTGAGAAACTAAGGTTGATAGGTGGTGAAGATCCGTACAAGCTGACTCCTTTGTCTTGGATTGACAAACTGACAATCAGACCTTCTATTTTCTATCCTGACATTCTTTTTTTCACCAAGCCCACACAAAGCTGAAGGTAAGTGTTAC
>JAJHUR010137832.1:0-89376 GCA_027495735.1 Lutjanus campechanus
GGCGAGAGGGAAGGAAGGCCAGGGGCGCTGAGGGGCTAATTGTAGATTTTAGAGTTTGCTTTTGCCAAACAAAAGGGCATCACCTCGTGCAACAATGAGAGAAAAACTCCCATCACTGCCTCTCTATTCCTCTGCTCCACTTTTCTTCTTCTATCTTACATTCCCTCTATCTACCCATCCTTCTGCATCACTCCCACTACCTCGAGTGGATTTCGTAGTCCATGCTTTTGAAGTGCAGTAGAACATTTTACCCCTAACAGTGAAGTTTACCTTTCTGATAACATAATCTCCCTGTAGTATTGAAAAGCTTATACCAACAGTCTGGGATTTTCCTTCCCCTAATGTGGCTGGAAGACATCCAGAAACTCATGGCGAGGGAGGGAGGGGGAGTATTAGAGAGAGAAAGAGTGGGAGGGGAGGACAGAAGGAGGGAGGAGTGGAGAGACAGTCTGACCCTCTTCTGCCAGCTAACACCAGCTGATCTGTCCAGCCGTTTGCCAATTACATATGGGGCATTTAAGGTTGCCAGCTCACGTGCCCTCTACTGCATGAGTGTATGGGTTCAGCATGAAAGAGGTCAGGGTTATCACAGCTTCTCCACAGAATAATTGTGGCATTTTTGCAGATTTTGTGAGGTCTTTCTAGACATTTTATGACACTTACTGCCATTCCCGCATCACCTTATATCATTATTATTGTTATTGTACATGTACAACATGTACACGTGTTAAATACCTAGAAATAAATGTATTTAACACTAAGCTAATGGCTCATTTCATTGTTTTTATTTCCTCTCATTTTGAAAGTAATATAGGACATTTTAGCCTAAACAAATAATAAGTGCATTTATGGTGGACTTAACTTTTCTCTCATTTTGTTCCTCTCATCTGTAAAACAATAGACACATTTTAATGATCTATTACAGATGCACTGCAGATATAAATCCTACATTAGTAGAATTTCTTCCACAGTGTTTTATTTATTTGGCAATCCAAATAAAATGTACTGTGACCCACCTGTGGGTCTTGACCCAGTCTCTGGGAATGACTGGGTTGGACAAAAGAAGAAATTTAAAGACATCACCTCAGGCTCTGGGAAACTGTAATAAACATTTTTCACAACTTTTACAGAGTAAACAGTTGATCGGTCAACTGTGAAAATACTCGGCTGAACAATCGGCGATGAAAACATGGTACGATAGGTTGAAAAGAGTTGAAAATGAGGTTACTTTCTATATGTGACTGTCATGAAGAAAACCATCTTGTGATTTCTCCCAGGAGAGTGTGAGGTCAGAGTAAAGCAAGCGAGGGTGGGAGGGGGGGAGAGGGAGAGGGCAATTTTGTTATACTGAATCCAAAAGCCAACAGTTGTTACTATTGGCCTGTGTTGTTTTTCTGTGTGTGAGGGGGGGGTCCTGTCCTTTTGAGCTTTTCAGAAGACGTGACAATGGCTGGATGTTGAGAACATATGTAGAGAGACCCCTGTGGCTCATGGAAGAGGAGCTCCATGCTGGCCCCGCAGTTTGAGAAAATACAAGGCCGCTCCTTTCACTCCTCACCCCTCAGTTAATGAATGCATGAATGGCAGAATGCCGCTATAGGCCATTCAGGGGCCAAAGTCCCCAAGAATTCACCCCGCGCACAAACGCATCCAGCAATAGCAAATACATTTGCTTAACAAATTAAAAGAAAGGAGAATGGCTAATGGGTGTGAGTGTGTGTGCATGTGTGTGTGTGAGAGAGAGTGAGAGAGTTTATGGGTGGGAGAATTGGATGGTGAGAAGAGAAGGGGGATAATTCAATTAGTCCTCTTCCTCAGTAGAGAAATGAAGGCAGGTTAAAAGGGAGGGATTATTATTTGTACAAGACTGGCCAGGGCCTTACACAAAAGAAACAAATAAAGATTGGAGAGAACATCTACAAGCAGGGGATGTGATAAAGGAGAGAGGGACGGAGAAAAAGAGGGCCTTGAAAGCTCTGCTCCATCTGAATTAACCAGCTCGCTGAAAAATGCGCCTGTGCTGTGCCCAACATTGGGCTTTCCCTCCCTCCTTCTTTCTTTTCCACTCTTTCAATTCAATTTTAAAACAATTCTAAAGAAAATTGCTGGCGACTCGTCCAAAAGCTCTGTATGCGTCATTCTGTCTTTCTCTCAGCATCTTTATACACAGGGGAGTGCTGAAGCTGTGCAAGGAAAGATGCCAAATAATGAAGACATTTATAACTCACATAAGGTGTGATTCTGTATTTTGTGCATGCGTATATGAACATACAATAAATTTAACTTCTATAAAACATTTTGTTTTTTTTGTTTGTCTCCTTTATACTAGGGGTGGTGCAATATACCAATATTAATGATAACAGGGATATTTAAAAATGAAATATTGGTATCATGTTATTATTACACAGCTTTGTTAAATACTCGATTCTGATTAGTCACTTACAGCATTATCAGGTCTGTTATTTCTGAGTAGCAGACCGTTGCTATGGATGCAGTTTTGATCATAGAGTCTGGAGCGCAATAAAATAATTTTTTAATACATATGCTAATTAGGGTTCTAGGCAAATAGCAATACAATTGGGTACTGCTAAATTCTTTTTTGTGCCACTGTGTTGACTCTCTGTATTGTGATAACATGATACATACAAAGATTTGTGGCAGTGTTTCAATGTGTGTTGTGTTTTCACCCTGGAGGCAAAATAGCAGTGTTGTTATCTATCTTCACTGTTCTGATTGCGTAAAAAAGTAAACTTTTTTACTCCGATTTTATACATATAGTGGTGTGCTCTTTATACTGAGTTTTCTTAAAATTAGATTAAAAAATAGGAATATATTGCCTTCATGATGTATCACAATACACTGAATCATAACTCTGGTATCATGATACATATTGTATTGTCAGATTCTTGCCAGTACTCAGCCCAAATGATAATATTGTTTAATAATCTAGTCCCTAGTCTAGTTAAAGATGCATTTGACACCTTTTTTTCTTTAATTGGTTACAATAATCGTGACAGGCATTCTATTACAAGCTCAGGACAAAAAAAGCAGAAAAGCAGAAAGCAGAAAAACTCTCTAATAATTAAAAAAAAAAGTTTAGCCTCCCTCTCGCCCTCAGCCTCTGAATGATGCCTGGTCTGTACGGTTTTGGTGAGAGGTCTCCAGTCAGGGAGCGATGGTGCTGTGAACAGCTGTGAAGTCATTTTGATAATGATGAGAATAATAAGCATGCAGACTGGCGTGGTGGAGCCGCTAAGGCCTGCGAGGCTCAGGGCTTTGCTGTTGCAGCTTCACTGCTCCTGAATAGATAAAAGTGATTAAAGCACTCCTGATTATCCCTGACCAATATGTAATGGATTTACAGCCCTTTCAATTAGGCTGTATTTGCTGGCCACACATTACTTGGGCTTTTGGTTAGGTAATCAGGGTACAGGGGCTTTGGGCACTAGTAAAGGGGAGGGGGGACGGGTACAGGGTGCACAGGGGGCACCTGACCCTCTTAAATATAAGGCTGAGGATCTAAACTAAGTCTACTTTCTCTCTCCTGTTTTACTCCTCCCTTCCCCCTGCATTGTCCCTCCATCTCTGGGACAGGAGGCCACGTGTTCAGGGAGCAGCTTATGTGTCCTGGCGTGGCCACCTCCTCCTGAAATCTGACCTGTGTTGCAAAATCAATACAGCCTGATGTTCTGATAATGTCCTGACATTAGCAAGGGTGGGGGGACATGTTGTCCATCGCCATATACGTGACACACACAGACAGACAGACAGACAGACAGACAGACAGTCAGACAGAAAAGCACACAGAGCAGTTCATCGTTCCACCAAGTATGTTTGAGTGACTGTGGCATTTGAATATTTAATCCAAGCCATGTAGCATCGCTGTGCTCAGTGAAGTGAATGAGCTGTCTGACTGAACTGTTGGGCAAACAAACAATTTCCTCTCAGCTTTGGAGGAGAAATATATTAGCGTCTCAAGATTAAAGGGATATTTTCATGTATTTAAAATGTTTTCACGTCAGACTGCCTTTTCTGATGGGAAAATATTCTGCATATAGTGTACGCTTAATCTGATAACTGATTATTTTAGGTGGCTGCTGACCCTGTCCACAGCAGTACATTGCTTAGCTTCCTACACCGGTACTTCTCCAAAACTAGGGCCATGTCTACTGTCATCTAGTGTACACTGACTATGGATAAGTACCTCATACAACCCCACTTCACATAATCTGACCTTTCCCTTTAAACATATCACAAAATCAACTGTATTTTAAAATACGAAACTGAACAAGACATCATGCTCATTACAGTGAAAAAACTGCCTTTTTAAAGACATGACACAGCTGTAGGCCCCCATATTTATACCCATAAGCATCTATACACCTGCACAGGACTGTAAAAGTATAGTAATATGATTTGACTTCAAGTTTTCAGTGTACTCAGCCAAAATCCATGGACACATTTAAACTCACGATCATTCTCCAGTAACTACCACTCCCAGAAAAACACTCCTCTTCAGGCCACACAAACAGTGCATCTCATATTGGAGTAAATGACAAGGATTGTCAGGCCATCTCCCTCTAACTCCGAGCATGCTGAGCAGAGTAAACAGTCCAAACTGATTAGATTGACCTGGTCACTGTGTCCCTCTGACAGGTGGCTGACAGGTGAGCATCAGAGCACTGCCGTCACTCACTCATTCACTCAGCAACAACTGTGTGACAGGTGTGTGTGAGTGCTTGAGCATGCTTTTTTGAGCATGTGTGGTTGTTTTCATACAAAAAAAGTAATGGTTATTCTTACCGTGAGATGCTGGAACAGCCACGCCCTCATGATGTTCGTGGCCACCTTCGGGAAAATGCCACGCTTTTTCTGCCTCTTCTTATCCTTGTCTGGATCATCGTCATCCCCTGTGCCAGGCGATGCAACGCTGTTGTCTAAGCCATCTCCTGGACGGAAACCAAACCCGGGGTTAAATAACATCCCAGACCACACCACTGACTCAGAATACTTTAAAAAAAAAAAAAGTATGATCTTAAAATTCTCAAAGCTGAAACAGAAGTCAAAGCTGAATTTTAAGGCTCACGAAAGACGGATAAGTGGACAAATACCACGGATACCTACAAAGGAATTCGACTGAGGCCTAAAGCAAAGCCAGTGTTGTGTAGTGAAGATATGGAGGTAGGGGGATTTAGATGGCCTTAGACGAAGGCCAGTACAGAGAGTGAGGGGTTTACACAGAGGCCTAGCAGAGTTGTTCTATACCCCAGAGCACGGGAGAGGGGAATAGGGGTTAATGACTCTAATGTTATGGTTGGACGCTGAAACACTGGGTTCCTCATTCCACTTCTACAGTAGGAGGAGGAGGAAGAGAAAAAAATGGACAAGAAAAGGACAGGGAGCCTTCACGTACAGTAGAGGCTCGGACTCATGTCATTAATTCAATTAAATTTGCATGCTTGACATAATGTAGAGTGCTTTTTTTCATCTTTTGAAGAGAGCCAAAGGGGACAGGAAGGAGTTATGCAGACATGTACAGTAAGAAACAGACATTCGTGTTGTGTGCTTGCATACAAACACAACTCAAAGGCGCTGATAATTCACGGCATGCAGAGTATTAAAGTAGGGATGTGATTTGGGGTGGTTCATTGTTGCACTTCGATGCACATAATGGACTCGTCTGCTCCCCCCACCCCACCCCAAACTCTCTTAGTTCTCCTCTCCCACTCCCTTCCCTCGCAGCGACCCCTCCCCATTCCGCCACAAGATTAGCATGACAGGCCAGCGGCGGCTTCGCCTGCATTAATGTCCGTCAGCGTTTGATTTCAAGAGGAAAAAACATGCACATACCCCGGCACGATTTCTCCTTTAAATCGAAGTTTCCATCTTTGTCCCTTGCCTTTTTCTTGTTCCTCTCTTCCCCGGCATTAATTGTGCATTAGCAAAAATGATTTACTTTTAACAGTCATAGTTATTTTTTCTTGCCCCCGGGCACAAATGCCTTGAAAGCCTTCCTTGAGGGCATCTAAATTATGTATCTGAAAAACTCCTCCACTAAGGCAGAGAAGGACCCTGACGTTCTCAAAATTCAGACTCACATGTCCTCCTGTTTTTGGGGAGGCATCAATCACAAGCACCTATACAAGCCTTAATCTCGCATAAATATTTGAACTAATAACATTAAAAAAGGGGGAAAGAAAAAGGATCCGACTGGTGGCGTAATCAAATGCAAAATAAATGAAGAATACAAGGACAGCGGGGGCCCTCACTTCTGACTACTTTCCCCACTTTCTTTTTCTCTTTCCTCCCCCTTGTTTTTCCCTCTCTTTTTTGTTCTCTCCCTGTCTTTCTTTTCTTTCTGTGCACTGTGTTTTCCTTCCACATCATTAGCGCAGAGCCACACGAAAGAGGAAAACAGAGAAGTGCCGACTTTGCGCTCCCTGTGTGAAGTTAGGGAAGAAGGACATATGGGAACGGGGACACAGACTATAGACTGGGGGTGTTGTAATTGTAGAATGGGCATTCATTAGTGGCAAATGCCGTAAATCCCAGGCTAAGTACGAATCCTTGTTCAGGAAAGCCTAAAACAATAAACTTTGGTCTGGCCGTAGCCCTACCCTGACTGTGAGGGGTTTCCTGAGAAATGCAACCCAGACGGAAGTCAAGTCTAACTCCCCCAAGTTTGCTTCCAAACTTCAACAACAACACAACTTAGTGAGCTGTGAATTTCAACCACCCTCCTCTTGTTTCTCCGCTTTTGAGCTCCACTGAATAATGTTGATACACAGTTTGGTTGTTTGTTTGTGTGCCGCCAGGTTTTGTGTTGATTTTCGAGCCGGTCTCCAAATCCCTCTCCTGCTGTGAGCAGTCAGGCTCATCCAATGGAACCACACAGTGGCCAAAAGGCTGGCAGATTAATTTTATTGACGTTTCCATTTTCACTGCAATGCGATAGCCTCCCCCCTGGCCAGGGCCAGAGCGACCCGTGCGTATTTACAGACTGACCTGTCACTTCATTACCCAGCATGCTCGCTGCCTCCTGCCCTAGCCTGCGAGGGTGAAACCAGACTCCAAGGCTTCTTTCAGCTCCTCTCTCTGCCTCTGTCTTTCTCTCACATGCACATGGATACTGTCATGTGTACACAGCTCAGACATGTGGCATTCAACCATGAATTCTGTGTACAGTATTGACAGTTGTTTTTGTCTTACTATATTGTAGCAGCAAATAATGTAACTGATAATAATGTAATATACCACTATTAGTGTAACAACAGCCAATAATGTGATATTTTTTTCCGTTCTTTGTGTAATAAAAGTCCATAATGTAATACTTGTCGATAATGTAATCATTTTTCCACTCTTCATATTATAAAACATGACAAGGTAATAAATGTCCAATAAAGTAATCATTTTTCAGATCTTAATGTAATAAAAGTCAATAATTTAATAACTGCTATTAAAGTAATAATTTTTTGGTTCTTAATGTAGTAAAAGTCGATAATGTAATAACAAGCCAATAATGTATAAAATTTGTATAAAAGTAAAGATTTTCTGGGTTTAAAAAGTCATAAAAAATTTAATTATTTGAGCCAAAAATTTAATAACAAACTGTACTTATATCCCTTTATTTAATTTTTATTTATTGCCTATGTAGTTTCTCATTTCCATGACTGTTGCTTGTTTCAAATACCTGCTGAAAAACCTGAGTTACTTGTGACATTCACAAGTTACTCAGAGTTAAGATTGAGCAGTCAGGATCGGTCAGGCTTTTGAGCAGCTATATGTAAGGTGCAACACTAAGGGTAAGTGTGATGGAAGTCTGACACATAATAAAATTGAAACATAGTGATAAAAGTATATAAATACAATGCTTTGTTAAATACTCAATTCCAATTGATCAATTACAACATTCATGCATTCAACAGACTGTTGCTATGGATGCAGTTGTGATCATAGACTCTGGAGGAGCAATAGAATCATTTTTAAATCCATAAATTCATTTTAAATTAAATATTTGTGTTAAATTTTTGATTTCTTTAATGAGTAACCATGTAATAAGCGGGATAATGTACAATGAGTGGGTTATTATTGTGAAATGAACCCCCAAATTACCTGCTCCACTGTACATTATCCTTTACTTATTAGATTATCAGCTCCAATTATTACTATTATTGTAATTCAGATTATAATGTAATAACTTACGTTACATGCAAAAAGTACATTATTGTTTCCGAAAATTTTATTCCATTATTGATCAGTTATTATATTATCAACTTTTCTTACATTAAGAATGGAAGAAACCATATGTTATTGGCAGATATTATATTAATGGTAGTTATTACACTACATATACATGCATTCTAAACAGAGAGCGAAGGAAAATCAAGTGTGGACAGAAGGTGAAAAGAAAGAAATAAAGAAAGAAAGAAGAAGGAGAAGAAGAAGGAGAAGGAGTAGAAAAAGAATAAAGAAGACCCAACTTGCACAACCTCATTACATCTAAAGGAGAGCTGGTGCTTTGCATCCACCCCCACTCCTTTCTTATGAGCGAGAGAAGGAACGCTGCAGGGCAAATTGTCCCAAACGCTAATGGCTTCTGACTGTTCCCTGGCAACTCTGCCATTCTAACCTGTGTGGATGTGCACTCTGTAAAAAAAAAAAAAAAAAAAAAAAAAAAAAAAAAAACGGGGAAAGAGGAAAAAAAAAGTGCAGGGCAGAGCAGGGGGAAGCGTCCCATCATCTGGCCATGTGACACAGATGGGGGTTGGCTATTAGGAGGCAGCCGAAAGGCCTAGGGGAGCCGAGGTGCTGGAGTGTAGCCCCAGGCACTTTTGGAAAAGCAGCGCCCTTGGAGACGGAAAAAAGACAGCCCCCCCCCTTCTCCTCCTCTCCCACTCTCCCCACTCTCTTTCTGTCTTCCTTCACTCTTTGCTCCGCTCTCCTTCTCCTTCACTATCAATATCTTGACTTAAAGTGCTCGCAATGAAAGTTTGTGCATATTTTCATATGCACAGACACCAAGACGGTGTAATCAGGCAAGATGGAAGACAATGACCAGACACGATGAGGGTGAATGAAAACACTCGCAAACAAACAAGCACAAGTCCAAGAGCGCATTACGCTCACATACATTCCCGCTCTCATCACCAGTGGGTGGTTATTAAAAATGCATTCAGATATATCTCCCTGTGAGTAAATTGGTCTCAGGGCTGAGCTCATTAACGGGTTGGGAAAGGACTGTAAACACACTGCAACTCTGCTTATCTAATGTCGGCACATTCAGGGTCGCTTCAGGATTTCATGCACAAAGAACTGGTTGAGCACAAAGTGTCCTACAGTGAGCCCAACCGATATATTGCATGACTGATATTATCAACCCGATATTGACCTATCACAGCTATACCAGTACCAGTATATATGGTGTATGATATGCACTGATATGAAAACTTTTTCCACTTACAGAGCATAATGCACACTGTTTTTATTTTTTAGCTTTATAGGCAGCATTTTATGTATAGTTGCTTGCATGGCTATTTGTGCTAAAATGGTGTTTGCTGTTTGTTGTTGCTGTGTTACTGTTATTGTAATGATGTTCTGCTGCTTCTTGTTGCTCTCTGCACGGCTTGTGTTCTGCCTTGAGAATTTTTGTTTTGTTGTTGTCTTTATGGTGTTCTGTTGTCTTCTTTCTGTGAATTTTATCATTTTATATGTTTCAAAACATCTTTCCAAAGCGACTGCAAATGAAAATTAGCCAGCTGGCTAAAAGCTGGCTTTTTCTTAAAAATTATGTTTGTGTTTTTTTTAAAATTATTTTTAGCTAATTGTTAAAAATACCAGTGAAATTTACTGTTTTAGTGCACTGCTGTCAGTTCGGACAACAAAGTTTACTGTTAAACCTATAATATGTAACATTTCAGCATCAAAATGTCTAAAAACATGAGACCTATGTTAATATTTTACTGAGTTGTGTAATAACATTATCTCAAATGATTTTAATAGTGTTCAAACCCAGGGAAGTCTTGAATTTATTCAAGGTAATGGTGCGTTTCCTTGATAGCTGCTAGTTGTTATTACATGGGAGCCTGGATCTGCCTGAACTTACTGACCTGTTAAAAGGAAGTTTTTCCTCGCCACAGTCACCTCAGTTCTTGCTCTTGGTGGGAAAAACTGGGTTTATAAAGAGTTTGGGTGAGATATGCCCATGATCCCATGCTACCTCATGATGTCATCTAATTATGTCTTTCATTATTCTTTTATTCATAATTATTGCGACAGAACTTGCATATTGTGTATTTAAACTGTAAAATACCCTGCCTCCATAACCACAGTTGAGGAATCATTGCAAAAATTTTATGTTTATGTATATATATTATACATTCTGTATAGATAATATAGTTTGTTTACTCTCTAATATCAGTATCAACCCAAAAAATCCAGTATTGGACAGGCTCTATCCTACAGTCTCTGCTTAGAGAAAGGGGGAACTCGGGGGAGTCCTAATGACTCTGGAGATCATGCTTCATGTCTAGGAGGCATGCTGCCCCTCAGGGAGCCACTAAGGTCTAGTCAGCCCTGGAAGCATTATGGATACGACTGTGAGTAACACATATTCTCTATCAGTGCTCCAAGAATGTCTCCACCATTCCAATATACCCATGCATGAATGAATAATGACTCGGAAAACATTCAAACACAGTCATGGTTAGTTATCAGACTTATTGGTCCCTCTACTATTAATACACCTACTGAAAAAAGCCTGTAGACAAGCTTTAGATGTTGTGTGTGTGTATTATTCTAAAGGCTGTGCTGTGATTTTGCACTGGGAGGCCCTGGCGTTTGTTTCAGGGTAATGAAGCAAGAGTGTAGAGGCAGTGGCTTATGGAAGCTGTGGTTAAAGTGACTAATTACAACAGACCCCCCAAGCCCCCTGTCAGCCCAAACTAGTCAGGCATGTTCACCCAAGCTCACCCAAATGAGGAGAGGAGAGAAAAAAAACATAAGAGGAAAAGAGGAGTAGAGAACAGAAGCTAAGAGGTTTGTTGTACCAGGAGCTCCTTTTGGCCTCCTCCTCTACCTTAGCACACCATGGTGACCGGGCCCTCCAACTCTCCCTCCTATTACACCACCTCTAGCCCTGCAGGCTTGGCCGCGGAGAATGAAGAGAAAAGAAGAGGGGGGATTTAGAGCCTCCCTTTTCCCTCTTTTTCTCCTCAACTTTTCAGCCAACATAAGCGGCGTTTAGCACATTCAGTCCCCCCCCAAATGGCAGCGAATGAGAGAAGCAGTGGGGGCTCCTCTTTTGTCCGTCTGGTTACCCCTTTTATTTACTCTGGATTTACGAAGGGTTCTTTGCCGGCTCTGGGACCACATGCTCTTGACGCACACACATACACACCATACACAAACACGTCCTGGGCTCTATTCACACTAGCGGAATGGCCCGGCCCTCTGTTGCTCTGTGCCGACTGGGGGGGATTACAGGTCTTCTGGCTATATAACCGCATGCTAGCAATATGCTCCGCACTCATGCAACATACAACAGTGCTAACGAGTAGAACATAATCCCTTTAATGATAAAACACACACTTGAGTGTCCAATTTCTAACAGTAAGTAACCCATCAGTGTGTTTGTGTGACCGCGCCATATGGTTTACTGCGCTCATTCAGATCCATACAGTAGATGAGGGCTCTAAACTGAGCTGTTTTAGTGTGGCTGCACCGCTGCAGCCAGTGTTTTACGCTGATTATTTCCTGATCTGTGCTTAAACAAGCAGCAGCCCCTTGCACTGGACCATAAAACAACAGCTTAGTAAACAGCAAGCATGCTGACAAATTGGTAGCGCTCAGGCCGGAGTCATTAACAGCCCTAAAACCTGTCAGAGCAATTACAACAAACTCTCTCCTTCAGCAAGTCTCCCTGCCAAACTCAGATGTCACTACCCTGCCCGCCTCCTCTCTACTTTACTGCCCCCACCTCTCTTACCACCAGGACTAAAGGTGGAGGAGAGAGGACGACCACGTTTTCCTCCGACAACCATGACACCCCAGAGAAACGAGGACAAACCATCTCAAACACAGCTGTATCTGCATCCTGAGCGCTACGACTGAGTGGTTCCTTTTGCATGAGAAGTAATGTGTAGTTGTCTCCCCCCAAAAACACATCATTAAGTGTTCCCTTAAATGAAGTGGAATAAGAGCTTCTAATTAGATGGGTTTTTTCTAACGTGTGGGGAAGCGAGGCAGTCAGGCAGTAAGAAAGGAAGGAGGGAGGTGTGTGGAGGAGGAGGGGTGGGGGGGTGCGGGGTAGTTGCTCAACAACTCCTGTACCTCCTCTCCTCCCCTCCCTTCTCCGCCCCTTCTCTAAGCCCCCTAACCCTGCCATCAGGCAGATATCTCTCTGTCATCCCTGGAATGCTGCAGATAACTATCGCCTCTCCACCGATACAAGGCCTCTCTCCTCTCACAGTTGCACCGCTGACCTCACGGTGCACATCCCTACCATAGAGGGCGAGGTTGAAGTGGAGAGAGCAAAGAGAGAAAAGACAGGGGAGGAGGGGTGAGGGGTGGAGGGTTGGAGGTAAAACTTGTTTTTAACAGCCAGTTAGGCTATTTTACCTTTTAACCCAAAATAAGGGCTGGAGCAAAGCCACCCTCCCCTTTCAGCTTCTCCCCTGGAGCCAAAGAAGTGGTTCATCCAGGAGGGAGAGGGGAGCAGGGGGGGTAAAGCTGCCTGGTTACTGCCTTTTCTCCAGAGTCACTGCCTTCAACTCTCTTGATCTTTTCATAAGATCATCATCTGCCAAGAAACTAAATTTTAGCACTGGGTGCACAAAGTATGCACATTATCCAAGGCTTTAAACTGAACAAACTATTGGTGCAATTAACCTTCTACCTGCAATAACAATTTTCTTATTACATCATAAACTGGGAACTTTTAGGGTTGCAGAATGCCTGTTTATGCCTCCTGAGAGCTTGATTTTTTAATACTTTCCACCAGCTCTGACTAGGGGTGTAAGAATATATCCACTATACACTTGAATATCATGTTATTATGTCTTGTGATACTGTATCGATTCTCAAAAACACTGTATTGTGATATTGTACTATATGCAAAGATTTGTGGCAGTGTTTCATTTTGGCTCTGACTGCTAGACAGCAGTGTAGTTATCTATCTTCACTGTTCTGATGGCATAAAAATGTGCAGCTGCAACGATTAATTGATAAAGGCATAAAATGCAACAGTTTCCTAATACACGATGTAGAGACTCACATAAACATAATCCCATTCAGTCATCACTTATGAGCCACTAGAGGTGTGTAGTGGTGGCTGTATCTGCAGAGAGCCTGCCCTCTGCTTGTATTTCTTTATTTTCTCATTATTTTGCTGTGCTCGGGATGTACTTTTCTGAGAAAATCAGTCAAAATTCTCTGATTACAGCTTCTTAAATGTGAATATTTTCCAGTTTCTTTACTCCTTTATGATTTCGTGACCCCTGTATTGTGAGATGTATTGTATTGCCAGATTCTTCCCAATATACTGTATGTGTATATGAACTATGGCTGCAGGAAAAAAACAAATTGTGATTATTTTGACAGAGATTGTGACTGCAATATGCTAAACAACTAGTGGAAATGATAATTTCTGCATCACAATTTTCATCTTCACTGAAAAAACTATTAAAATTATGATGATGTGACCAAAGTAAAATGTGGAGATCTGTCGGCCAGGGCATCTGTGCAGCACTACAGTGCTTCGTTATGATGCCATTTTGTTGCACATTTTACCTTTATCAAAAAATGGAGCTTCTGTGATTTGGATATTGCACTTTCGATAATATTTCGAAAGTGCAATATTTGTAATATTAGTGCAGCCCTGATATGAACACACAGAAGAGTACTTTCACACAGATGTGGAGTATGTATAAAGGGATGTGTGTCAGCTGAGACAAGACTCTGCCATCTAAAGGGGGCTTTATTTGCTGAGGGGAAAAAAGACCGAAAGAAAAGAGATGGAATAAAGATGTATAAAAGAAAGGAGGCAGGCTGTTGCAGATGTCAGGACCCAATTTGCATGAATGGCAAAGGGCTAAATTGCAGGGGATGGGGGAGCTACCCTCCACCCCTTCTCACCCCGCTCTTTTTTGGGGGGAACTAAAAGGGAGCTGTGATGCCCATGACTGCTCCTCACTCAGCAGACAGGGATCAGTGGCTAATGAAGGGCTTTGGGTCTCCACCAGACATTTCACACTCTCTGCCTCCCTGACAACTCCACCCTGCTCCCCCTGCACTCCAACACTGCTGCCGCCGCCACTCCTCTTCTTCCCTTAGATTCCAAATCGAACAGGGGCTAATTGGTCTCACAGGTAATCTCGGTTCGCCCCTTGTTTCTTAATAAACAAATTTACAAACCTGCCAATGCACCTGTCCAGCACTTTGTCCTTCTTTCTTCCCTTACAATGTGCTACAATGGAGCTATTCTTGATCTCAGCGGTTAAAATTGCATATATTGATGCTTCTCCTTCTATAATTTATCATTATTATGATAGAAAAACAGGGCTGGGTGCCCACAGGGAAGCATACCTAAATCCTCAGGTTTGATGCTGCATTAAATATTAAAGAATAGGTATTTCCCAAAAGCAAGCGGGGCTATGTTGAATTGAAACAAGCACGATCATTAGTAAAACAAGCTGCTTCCACACTTTTTGCTCTGTAAAAATGCTCTACTTTGGAAAGATGAGGAGCGAAAGCAGGGACTAAAGAGACTAGACAGCAAAAAGAAAACAAAGAGATGGAGAGCATGCACGCAAACGCGCATCATATGGATCCATCTGTGAGAGAAAAAATGGTTTCACAATCCCCGCTAGGAACTATTGTATATCAAAGTCTTCTACCTACAATAAACCACCAAAAAGAGCAGCTCACAAGTGCGGTTTTGTGATTCGGCACAGCTTCCACTGTTTGAGGCATCAGGAGTTATTCTCTACCCTCAATTACAACTTAAAACCAAACAAATAAACACTGTTTTTATGCTGACAGAAGAGGACGACTTGGATTTATTGCAGACATCTTTGCAACACCTGATGGACAGTGGCATCAAAGCAGGCTTTAGCAAAGATGGGGGTTTCTACATAGAGCTGGGGGGAAAGTTGGTAGAGTAAATGGATTAAAAGGTTTATAAATCAACAAGTCAACCATCAGATTGTAGCCTCTACTCAGCAGCCCTCTCATCAGCCAAAATGCCATGAAGTTTTTTTTTTTTTTCTTTCTCCTCGCGCTCTCTCTTTTTTTTCACACAAATGTCCTGGAGGCAGGGAACAAAGCGAGCAGAACTGATTACTGCGCTGCTGCCCCGCTCCGCCAGTCTAAACTCTGTTTGGCTTCCTAATGAGCTCACTAAAAACCCAATTCATCACCCATAACCCCTTCTCAACCTGCCTTGAAATCCCCCCATTATGGGGGAGTCAAGGACAGTCCATTTACAGGCTTTTTGGGCTGGGGGTCAAGGGCTGTGAGGGGTGGATGGCAATGATTGGGCAAAGTTATTTTGACACGAGGGATACTTCCTATATGACTCCACTATCGAAATGTGTTCCCCATACGCCATGCACTCTCCTTTGATTGTCACACTCCATTGATTTTATACACAAAAAATAGATTTATTTGTACTGTTTGAGCACGGTGGGTTGTTTTTTACGCCCTACCCCAATCTTCCCCCATCTCTAATGCCCCCCTCTTTTGCAAAACACCAGCGGTGTCCCAGCCTGAGCGGAGGAATGTCCGGCTTGATGGCTGCAGCAGCGGGAATGTCCCGTTCCAGTCAGCATTCACACCAGAGATTTCAAGTTTAATACCCCTTCGTCCCATCCCTGCAAAGACAGGAATTTGGTGGGAAGGGAATGTGGATGGGGGGGCGATACAGTTGGTTTATTATAGTATAAGGTATGGGGCAAGGGAAAGGGGAGAATATTGTAGGTAGATGACAAACAGCTGAAAAGGTAGGAAATGGGATGAAAGAGAAAATGAAGGGAAGGAAAATATCTTGATGAGGTAGTGTAGGATAGGATCTGGGTGTTGGTTGGAAGGAGGGGGTCAGAAACAGAGAAGGAGGAGGAGGATGGCGGCAGAGGGTTGGGGTAAACTCCCACAGTTCCTCATTACATGGAGTTGAAATGATCCTCCTGACACCTGAGCTGTAACCAAGAGATTACAGAATTGATGAATCCTTGGTTTAAAATGCAGCTGTTTTATTCTGCTTTAGTAATTAATTCTTTTTCCGATAGCGTATTGATTAAGCGTAGCCCCTGATAAAGTTCAAACTGAGAGAGATCCCTCCAGGGCTTTGGCTTGGCCTGCTCTGGAGAGTCAATGAAAACTTCCTCCCTCCACCTGCATCTCTCTCTCGCTCTCTGTCAGCGCAGTTTACCCTCATAAATTAGTCAGATCAGTGAGGAGTGAGGCTCCTGCTTAGCTGATACTTGCTTTGTCTGCCCTCTCGCTGATGCAATTCTCTGTTATTTTTATACCATCACACCTACACAAACACAGACGCCCTTATTGAGGAGTTCATGTTACACAACTCATCAAAACATTAAAGTCAGACAGTATGTTACGCACAGTTGATGTTAGTCGACGCACCCAGTTAGGAGAAGCAGAGAAGAGTACCAGCACAGTATCTTACTAATGTGCTGCTATGCAACAAAAGGTATTTTAGACACTTTTATGTCCACCTAATATAATCAATATCAGTTTGAGTGTACACCATATTTAGACTGTTTTCTCAGCTTTACCACTGTTACTTAAGCCAAATATCACTCTCCCCAAACCAACCAAACTCCACAGACAAAATCAGTATTTGTCCCTCACAGAACATGGGAGTTGCTTAGACTAGCAACTCCTGTGTTCTGCGAGGTAAAATGAATGATTTTGCTTATGGAGTTTGGTATGGTTGGAGAAAGTGATTTATGGCTCATATAACAGCTGTTTCCTGTGTGAGTGCAGGCAAAGTAAAGCAGTGAAAATATTCAAAATATAGGGTATACTTGAACTGATGGGTTTTTTTTGTAAGTTGACCCTTTTTTAAGTGTCTAAAATACTTTTTCTTGCACAGCAATTTATTGCTTAGATTCTGTATCCTCTGCTTCTCCAAACTGGGGGCATGCTGACCGCCATCTACTGTAGCTAATACACTGTCTATCAATAGGTACCTCATACAACCCTACTTCAAATAATCCAAATTATCCATTTAATCCTTTTTTTTTTTCTGGCATACTGAGATACCACATCTTGGATGCAGTTCTTTCACCTAGCAGCTGATTCCTTCGCTTCCTTCTCCCTCCTCCCTCACTCTCATTCTCACCCTAACAGGGAATCATGGCACACAGAACGAGAGCGTCTTCTTTCACAAAACTATTCTTTCATTCTTTTCATCGCTGCGTTTTTCTATACAGCTGTGAGAGTGAGAGTCTGATCAACAGAGGGTAGAGCGAGTCTCTCCAGGGAGCCAACTAGCAGAGAAATCAGATACAGCTTTACAAGAGAGTCAGCCGCTCATGTCTTGTCAAGACCCCTCACCTACCGGCTCCTTTACAAGTCAATAACCAGGGCCCAGTGTCCTCCACTGGGCCTTGGCACACATTCGCCTCTTTCTATAGGAAGCAGAGGCGGGGGAAGCCCACAGTTCTGGATTCCATGGTGTAACCCTTAATGCTACATTATTTCTGTATGATATTATGGAAATAATGTTGTATTTCTGCTTCTAGCACATGAGGAAATATATTTCCACAATCCTGACTGTGTTGGGACACTGTTTATTCCCGAAACACAACATGTACTCCACTGACACTCCTGTAATACATAGTGACAAATAACCGGTGACCCCACGAGGCCAGAAGAGCCAGTTAAAAGCCTTTTTCAATATTAAGAACTAATGAAAGAGTGAATGAATTATGAAGGGAGAAGGGAAAAATATAATTAGAAGGTGGAAGTAGTGCTTAATACATTTACTTGAGACTATTTCCTTTCGTTAATGGGACTGCAGCACGCGGGGAAAGGGTTTTGACATGGCTAGTATTGACTGTCCGCCTGCCTCCTTAAGGTAAATCCAGCAGGTCATTTCATTAAGGCCCAATTCCATGGCGCTAATTTTGATTTTAGGGGCTTGACAGCTGTTGGCAGTGGAAATTGCTATGGCAGAGAACAGTGAGAGTGGAGCCTATTACTGCTGTGTAAAAAATACAAATTGCAAAGCCTTGGTTCAAATTACTGCCACTCTGCCTCGCTGGACCACCAGTATTCATATGTCGTCACGTTCCTGGACCCGAGCTTTTGATTAGCTGCATGAAATGGCGGTTTTGGAATAAGGGTGCAATCTGACAAATGCGGAGAAACAGATGCATGTGAATATACACGTTTACTGACAAAAAAAATGTAATGCAATATAATAGCCTTGCAATACATACTTCCTTACATAGAAACTTCTGTTTTCTGTTTTCTTTTTAGTCTGTTTTCTTCTGAATTGATATTGTTTTTTTCAGGCCATATGCTGATACAATTATTAGTAGTCACGGAAACTTAATACCAATATTTGGAACCGACAGATTTACAGCAAGAATGAAAGTCTTGGTGTCAAAATCAGATACTGTTATAGTGTTGCGGGCGGGACATTGTGGGAGATGGTTACATCAGAGCCAGAGCCAAAGTAGCATGTTTATAAATTAAATTATTTTATCGGCAATTGAAAAAATCCCAACAAAAAAACAGATATAATCCTAAAAATACTGAATATTGGATCTAATAATTAGCCAGGCAGATACTTGGTCGATCCCCTATATACAGAGGTGTTTATTACACAGCTTGGTTAAATATTTGATTCTGATTGGTCAATTTTGGCATTCTATGCTCTGTCTATTTCTGAATTACAGTCCATTGCTTTGAATAACAGACTAACTAACAGTGATTGATCATTCAATAGTGTCACAATGGTAAGGTTGCATTAAAATGTACAGGGGTTTCTATGTTCCTGGCCATTACATGTGACTTTTGCTTGTTTTTTAGCTTTCAAAATAAGACATCACCATCTCCCCCCTCATCTAATGTGGCTACTGTGTGTTGGTCTGGCAGTGAGATGGACCTGACTCACAATGTGAGCTCTTAATCGCCTCGCCTTGCAAGTTAATATGCAGCATTAAAGTTCCAGAAGGAGGGAAAAAAAGGGCTCTTCCTCTGATGCTATTAATTAGCAGTGCTCTATAGCTCTCAGCTTTTTGAAGCTCTCCATCTCCTTTTGTTTCACCCTCTCTTTTCTTTCTTTCTTTCTTTTTTTTTTTTTGGTGCGGCCTTCCTTCGTTATTGACTTTTCAATTTTCCCCTCACATCCACCCCCTTGCACTAGCGGTAGCACCAGTGCTTCTGCAGCGGTGCCCAGCCCCAACAATACCCCCAAGCCCACTCTCCGAGACGCTGGCTGGGGAGCCCTGAGAGCTGGGCCAGCCCTACAGCTCCCACCAGCCCACCACTCACTCCCCACGAGACCAAAATCAAAGAGAGAGGCCCTTAAAATATAACCATGGGTATAATGAGGGTGCTCCAAAGAACAATAAGCATATACACCAAAGGAGAAAGGAGAGTAGGAGTACAAAAGAGAAGAGGAGGAAAACTATAGGAATGCTGGCCTGAAAGTGTTCTCGAGGAGTGAACAACAGAGAAAAAACAGAATGATACTGTGCTTTGGGAAGAGAGGGCAAAGGGCCACAGCCAGTGGTGATGGTAGCCGGGGCCACGCATCTATCCAACCACGTATCTGAACCCAAAACAACAAGGGGGTCTGCCGCATGCCTCTGGAGCCGAAGGGAGCCAAAGGGAGCACGACTAATTTCTGCACAACAATAGGCCTGGATGGGCGCCCACACAATGGCAGGTGCTTTGAATAGCAGCAGGGCCCTTGCAGCAGGGATCTTCTCCTCTCTTCACTCCGAGGGCTTGGGCTCTGGCTTGTGTAACCTTTCATTTTCAACCGGGCTTCCTTTTGACTCATAAAGGATGAAAATGATCTCATGGGGGGGGGCAAAGGAGTAAAGAGACAGCCAGGTCTGTGAGGCACAAGTCCGTCTGCGTTTTCCGTACATGTTATCTCCCTCTTTTCCTCCATCTCTATTGCTTTTTCTCAGTTTTTTTCTCCATCGACTGTTGGTCTGTTGTGTTGTTGTGTTTGTTGTGCGGCTGCTGGGCTATCCTGTAGGCCATGATGCAGTGGTAAAGGCAGTTTTCCCCCCACCTTAAGAGCATTCTTTCCGGGGTCACAAGGTCAGGCTTCACAGATGTCTCCTGCAGACACTCAGTTGTCTAAGGACTGCATCCCTGGGAGTAAGCATTCGTACTAAACAATGCAGCTTTTCCCCCTCACTTTGGAAAATGTTAAATGTTTTTTCTTTTTGTTTTTGTCTCGCTTTTTTTCCACCTCTCTCCTTTTTTTTCATTGTTGTTTTATTTTTGAATGAAGCTATAGAGTGAGTACATTTTTTCCAAGGTGGAGGGTTTCTGTGTTTAGATAATGAAAGAAAGCACTGGTTATCACAAGATAGTGCTGTTTTCTGGCTGCTTTCATTCTTTTAAACACTCCCCGTCTCCCTAAGTTTCCTCCAATTGTTCTAATGGGGCCTTAGTCATCCTTGCCTGATGGCAGAGGGAAAGATGCTTTTAAAGGTCTTTTTCTTCTCTCAGTGTGTGTGTTGCCAGGAGAGAAAAATGAAAACATGTAGTAACTGTCCTGAAATCCACACTGAGAGAGGCAGATACAAGAAACCCTTGAGTAAGCAGGGCAGACGCCATACAAAGAGCGACCCTAAATGAACAGAAAGGCAATATTTGAACTACAACATCTCTGTGTAGCCTCAATCTCGACAAAAAAAAAATGTGTAGAAGAGAATTCCTGGGCCAAATGGCTTTCATTAAAGGGAAATCAGCTTCTGCTTTTTTTAGGGGGCGGAGCGTGACAGTGGTAAAAGGGAAGAGATTGCAGCATTTAACATGCAAGTTGTGCCTCAGAACATGGAAAAGTGTGTAATTGGAACAACATTTTAAAAATCCAGGCACTAAGCTATCCTTGAATATCTTACTCCTTTTCATCTCGCTTTCCCTTGTTCCTTTTTCTCTTCCTGCGTTTGATATGGTGTTCTTGCTTCCCCCTCCAAACATCTCCTCTGTATTCTGCAAATTGATAACCCTCTAAATGAATTATGGTAAATGCATAATGAAGGTTTTCTCAGCTTCAGCCCTGCAGCCAGCCAGGATGGAGCATCTCGTTTGGCATGTTTGATTCGTTTTGTTGCGCATTTAGCCCCAGTGTTCCTTCAGAGTGTTCACTGCTTGGGGCATGTAAATAAGAAATTATCCTTGCTGACTAACATGGCTAATACCTCCTCTGGGGTAATCAAAAATTATTAGACGCTCGCTTCCAATAAAAATTAGGGCTCATGGCACTAACCACTGTCAAATCGCTCACCTCCGCCTGCTCCCCAATAGCCATAAAATGGGTGAACAAAAGTGATCAGGTGTGGAAAAAGCACTCTGGCTACATGGAAACTGAGAGACCGCGGGACTGCTATTATGCCTAAAAAAGCAGCCCTTGGCTTTAAGAGTCATTAAAGCATGTACTAGAGTGGGAATCAGACTAGAAAATGAGCTTATCTTGCATAATGCCCTCAAAAGCTTTGCATAAACGTGAAAGATGTGCGCGTGAAAATCAGCGGCAGAGAGGAAGAACTCGGATTGTAACACACTTCCTTTATCATCCTCCCACTCTCTTGGACGGTGGCAGCATGGTTAAAGCACTACCTGTAGGGTATAGCTGCTCCGCTCGGTTCCAAAACATGCTTCAGTGTGTAAACCCCGGTTTACACAAGAGAAAACCACACACAGCAAGTGAACAAGCTGGAGCTGGCCTCGCTAAGCCACTCAACTCAACCGCTCGCTGTCTTTTGGGAGGGACCTTTGCTGTGATGTGGGGTTCGGATATTAGGGGGAGGAGAATTGGGAGGGTGGGGGTGGTGGAAGAGATTAAAGAGCCAAGGGAGGCAGAAGAAAGGAAGGAAAGTAAAAGAGCACAAGGCCCATTGGTCAAACACAAAGGGGGAGAGAGGGAAAGGACATTTGAAGTCAGGGTTAAACTCCAAATAAGCACACCTTAAACGGGCCTGTGTAAGCTGGCAGTCAGGGTTTTTTGGAGTTTCCCTGCAGGTGTGCCTTTGACAGACTTGGCCTCCATAACCTCTCTCTGATCTAGAATGGGGCCCGGGGTTGGACACAGAAGAGACCAGTGGCATCTTGCTGCCTCTGCACCCCCCCGCCAATTCTATGTCTATTACATTCACACAAGCATGCTTACACTCTCTGTAAACACACACACGCAAACACACTGGCAGACAAGGGGAAAACAAATCTGGTGAGGACTAGAGCAATTGGATTATCACCTCTTAAGGGTGACTTCTTGGCTGACCCCCTTCAGGCTAGCCTTGCTGAGACAAGACAGAAAATTTCCTGGGAAAACACTCTCCCCCTTTAAAGAATCGAAGCACTGTCATCCTTGTGAAAATACAGCGGCGGCAGCATTAATGGACGTGGAAATGCCCTTTGGGGCACGCGCTCAAATCCCTTTTAGCCATATTACATCAGACCCCTGTGCACTCCTCATCATCACCACATGTGCTGGAGTAATCAGCAATGGAACATGGGTGTGTAAACCCACTGTATAATGAACTGATACAACAGCACTGCACTCTGTCTTTGTTTTTGGCCAAATCCTTCTGGGTAAGGCTGCACAATTAATTGAAATATTATTGAAATTGCAATATGTCCTAGTGCAATATCCAAATCACAGAAGCTGCAATTTTTTGATAAAGGTAAAATGTGTGGCAAAACAGCATTACAATGAAGTACTGTAGTGCTGCTGTGATGCCCTGGCCTGTAAGTCTTGATCATTCCCACTAATCGCGAATCATTTTGCAATCACAATATATTTATTTTAATGTACACCAATAAGATGTAACAGGTCATACTTTATATCAAAATAGACAAAACTAGAAATAATATGGTCTTCATTAGACAGTTTTAGAGCCTGTCTTAGACCCTTATTAGACTTCATTAGAGACTTTACTAGGGAAACTGTACTGTCAACTGTAGTGTACTGTAAAGGTTAATTTGTCGTGGAAAAGCAAATATGTGATTTTACATTAGTTTAGGGTTCGGTTCTATAGTAATGTGTTCCTAATTACTTTCCAATAAAGTCTAATAAAGGTCTAACTGAGAAATTATACAAGTTTAAGGTACAGTTCTGTTATAATGTGTCCCAAATTACCCTTAAAGAAAGTCTAAACTACAGTAAACTCACAGATCTAATAAAGGTGTAACTGTGGGGAATAAGATACTTGAGTTGACAGTACAGTTCTGTTGTAACGTGTCCCTAGTAAAGTCTAATAAGGGTCTATAAAAGTAGTCTACAACTGTCTAATGAAGAACATATTATTTCTAGTTTTTGCCTAATTTGATACAAAGTACAGCTTGTTATGTTTTATCAGTCTAATGTAAAATAAAGTTCAACCATGATCACAATATGATCTTTTTATCGTATTGTGCAGCCCTACTTTTGGGTAAAGAGACTGAACTTTTACTGCTGTTTAATCATGATTACTTCCCTGCATGCAACACCTTTTCCTTTCCTGCTTCTTAATTATGCTTAACTCACTCCCAGATATGCTGGTCTTCATCTGTCTCAGAAAAAAAGACAGAAAGAGAAGAAAAGAAAGAAAAAACATCTCCCTCAAGCTTTCCCTTAATGGCGCAAAACAGACATTCTCCTCAGTTGCTGTCAGAATAATCTGGGTAATTTTTTCCCTATGTTCTCCAAACATTAGTTTGCACATTAGGCTGACCCAGTTAATGTGCCTTTCCTGCTGTGTAGGACCTAGTTCCTGGCCAAGCTAGGTTAGCCAGGTTGGGCCGGGCTGGGCCGGGTCGCGCCGGGGGCCTGTTCATGATTATGGACCAGAGGGACCAGGCCCCAGCCAGAGAAGGAGACGATAAGAGGAAGAGTGGGAAAGTGGAGACGGCTTGAGCTGCAGTGTGGACACAGAGTAGTGGTGATGTTGTGGGCAGGGGACTATGTTACTGGAAGTGGAGCAGTCCTCATCCTTTTACAGTTCCTTTTGCTGTTTTCACGTGTTTTTTCATGATCTATAGACTCCGAGAACATAACATGGGGTCAGAAGAAAGACAGAGAGACATAAAAAAAGGACGAGAGAAAGAGCGGAAGGGAGGAAGGAAGGAGGGAGCTGAGGGAGCTGATCATTCTCTTTAATCACATTTTGGATGAGGGCCAGGTAGTCTGCGGTACTGAGAGCGAGACAGAGAGGGGTGAGTGAGGAGAGGAGTGAAAAAAGAGGGGAGGGCGGTGGGAGAGAAAGAGAGGTATAGAGGGAGAGAGGTGGAGGAATAAATGGAAGGAGAGGGAGAGAGGGGATGAGCCTGAGAGCAGCAGAGCCCCTTGAAACAGCTTGAAGTGCAGCAAGAGTGCACATATGCCCACACATACCATGTCTACGTGTGTGTGTGTGTGTGTGTGAGGGGAGAGTGACAGGCGTTCCCGTAAATGCCCGCGAATGCTGAATCCAGCAAGAATCTGGTGTTAGAGCAGAGGCAGGGAGAGATCCATTTTAAAACTATGTGCATTAACTATACTTTTCCCCATAGATTAAGCACTCCACATGAATAATTTAGCCTCTCTTATGCTAATGGGATCATGAAAGTATCCCCTCCGTACCGTGTTTTCTCCCCCTCCGCAGCAAACTCTTCTCAGCTTTCAACAATGGCCCTGCCCCTTCCCAACAAACCATCAGACAGACATGCACTGCGCTGTTTTCACAACAGACACCTGACTAACATGCAGCTGACATGTAGTGACAAGGCTAGAATTGCACACAGTAGCTCACTGGGAAACACTGTGGCATTGTTATCTTCATTAAAGGCACAGTTCATCCCCAAAACGAAAATGCATGTTTTTCCTCGTACCTGTAGTGCTATTTTGTCCGTCTGGATTGTTTTGGTGCGAGTTGCCGAGTTTTGGAGATATCAGCCGTAAATACATGCACGGTTAGTGAACTTTCTTTGTCTTTTAGCTCAGCAAAAGAATTTATAAAACTAGCAGCGCAACATGTGAAAGCAGCCAAATCTGTAAAGTTTCCACTTCAAGTATTCAAGTGTTGCACCCTTGGTGCCTTCTGAGTAGCAAAGCTCAAATCGCTGCACTTTGCAGCCAGACAAAATTTCCTAATTCTTGACAGGAACAACAAATACTGCTGACTGGGATCCCACTGCAGCACAGGAGAAACTGGCGACATCCCAGCCTAATTCATGGAAAAAATTCAGGTAAACACCACTGTTTGACCTACGGCCAATATCTCCTGAACTCGGCAACTCACACCAAAGCAGTGTAGATGGATAAACAGCACTATAGGTAAGAGGAAAAATATACTAAATCTTTTGATTTTGGGTGAACTGTCCCTTAAGTATCTTTAGCTTGTTTTCTGTTCAAGTGCAGTTTATTTCCACTTAAAGCCACTAGTAGTGAGAAACTGCAAGATATAAGCTGAATGCACATTATGGCTGCACTTTCTTTAATGTTTATGTGATGGCTGTTTCCATTGAGCTGGTTTTGTAAGTCAGTAGCTCCTCTTACACGTTCTGATTGCTTCACTGTGGTTCTCTCTGTTTGCTTTCGAGAAGGGAAGTGGACATATCCTGTGTATTTATGTTTCTTTGGCCTTTTTTTTTTGTTCTTCAGCCTCAGCCACCATCACACACTAAAATATACCCTTGCACACATTTACAACACTCACACACCCTTGTTGCTTCAGCATTGTGTTGTGGTGAGGTGGGGGCACTGTGTAAAAATTATCAGTGCTCCAACAGCTGGGAGTGAGAGCCATGAAACAGCAGGGCTTGGGCCTGCTTTATTGTTTATCTGTTGTTTATGGGCCAGTGTTCAGCTTTAATTACTACACTAAATTAAACTCTAACAGGCACTTAGAGGGAACCAACTAACACACGCACATGCATGCCCACACACATACACACACAGTGTATATTTTATATACACAGACACACCTCGCTGATCACTCCAGAGCTGGAGTATAGGCTACTAAAACGCAACAAGGCTTCCATCTTGCGTTTAGCACCGACTCTGCTGTGAATACATTTTGTTTTCTTTCTTTCTCCCGACTCATTTTTTGGGTCTTCATGAGCCTTAGGGCTCGGTTGCACGAGCAAGGATTCAATTTTAAACCTCATTAAATCATGCTTCACCATTTGTGTTGCACCAAACTTCTGAACTAGCTTAAAATTTAGAAAAATTCAAAATACAGTTTTTACTCTAAAAGTAGATTCATTTTTTTGTCCTTATTGTGCTGTTGTCCATTTGTAAATCTTCTATAATTTCGACATATTGGTCCAATCATTTGGCCAACA
Organism: Lutjanus campechanus; assembly: GCA_027495735.1. NCBI lineage: Eukaryota > Metazoa > Chordata > Actinopteri > Lutjaniformes > Lutjanidae > Lutjanus > Lutjanus campechanus. Next base: position 26,515 of record JAJHUR010137832.1, read on the forward strand.
AGTTTTTCTTAAAGGAGAAAGCTAAGCTAGCTAAGCTAGCTAAGCTAACTAACTTTTAGCTAGCCAGCAAATTGTAGCATTTTGTTAGCTTTTTGGCTGGCTAGCAAACAATGTAATGTTTTGTTAACTTGTTACCTAGCTAGCAAATTGCAAAGTTTTGTTAATATTTCAGCTTGCTTACAAACAATATAGGCTAGAAGCGCAGGTGTTATCGGCTTTCCCCCTTCTTTTATAGGCTACTTGCAGGGTCCCAACAGCACGCAGATGTATTATTTATTCATTAATTTGTTTTAGTTTGGGTAAGCAAGCCTCTCTATATTGATTAAACTTTATTAAATTTCAATTTACGTCATTAAACTTGGATTCACTAAACTGAGATTAGTTTTAAATGTGCAACAGAGCTCTGCTTAATCTTAAATCTGGATGAACTCGTTTTAAACCTAATTTTACTAGATTAAAGTAATCTTTGTTGGTGCAACCCAGTCTCAGTGTAGCTGTAAAGAAAATGAAAGCAAAGCCAAAGGTCCAGAAAATGCCAGATTCAACAGGACTTGTTCATGCTGGGACTGGCTGGGCGGACACAGGGAGTCGTGTCCCAACCAGGAATGACCCCCCTCTGGTGAGCTCAACCACAAAGACCTTGCTGAGTGGGGCCCCTGGCCAGGGCCAAGGGAGCTCACCACACTCTCCACGCATACACACACTCACACACAAATGTACCACAATACCATCAAGCGCAGCATGCTCCCTTGGAGCCGAACACTCAAGCTCTCCCTCTCTTCCTCCCTTTCTCTCCATCTCTGCCTCTCTCCGTCTCTCTGGGGAGTCTGTCTATCCGCAGAGCGTGGGGATTGTTCAATTGCTGAGAAAATGTACAAAATGCTTTCTCCTCTCTTCTGTTGAGCCTTTTCCATCTACCGTAGAATCGGGGAATTGTACAGAAAGCCCCTTTGCTCACCACTCAAGATGTCAACGTGGATTTGGTCTTCATGCATAGCTAATAATTACAAGTGTGGACTGGAGCTGGGGCATGCACACACACACACTCAGTCAGATGCACACATATACAGCAAGACGAGGGGAAAACGTTACCTACCGTGCTGAATCAGTGTTGGGGATTTACAGTTCATGACTGAGTGCATTTGACTCTTCTGTGTTTGGTGTGGGCAAATGTGAAGAGTATTTCATCACGCTGCTCCATCACACCTTGAGTGTTTAACATATTACGGACAGCGGCTTGGAAACGAGTGCTATCTTAAGGCACGCACATTCATCAAGTTTAACTCCCTGCAACTGATGTCTCTGATGTTTCTAGATAAGCTTGGAGGACTTCCAGAGGACTGTTAATCAAAATGATGTGCAAGTCGAGCCAATGAAGTTATTGTGTGTTACCTTCTGAACCGTCTCCCGTTAACTGCTCATATTTGTTTATCTAGCCAGAACATAGGGAGTCGCTCTCTAAGAGTCAGTAAGTGAGAGTGCAGAATTTGCCCTGAGGGTGATAATTCAAATTTTCTTTTTTTGGAGGGAAATTCTGAGAAACCGTTAAAAAAAAAAGAAGTCTGTTAGGAACAGGCGGGTGGGGGAGAGGTTGCAGATCTGAGTATTGTGCTGAAACCTTTTTCATATGTGTCAGAACCTTAACTGGCAATCTTTACTGACAGCTACGAGCATGCTTCACCTTGGTTTACTGCTTGACAATAAATTATTCCACAAGAGGAGCGATACATATTTGCACACTTGTTAAATTGTTTTTTGGCACAGGTTCAGAGTAATGCTCAATGCTGAGATACAACCCGGAGATTGAGGAAGTGAATTTTGCTCACAGCGACCATCTTGAGTCCTGTATGCACTGTACAAACAGCACTTTTTGAAAATAGGATATGCTGTGATTCTAGTGATTCTACTGTGCATCCCCCAACATCAGCCAAAGGGGGGAAATTTTTACCCTTCAAAACAGTTGGTCACTGTCAGATATGCTTCACCATTTTAGGGAGAAATACAGTGAAGTTACTTTTTCAACACAGTGATGCTTCAGGATCAATTTCCAAGGTAAATGTATGAACTGTACGGTGTTTTTAAAAAAATAAGATTTTCTACTGTACATCCGCAAACATCAGTCAAGGGAGGGGACTTTTTACGCTTTAAAACAGTTGGTCAATGTCAGAAATTCTTCACAATTTTTGGGAGAATATTCCACACAGAGATGCTTCCGGATCAATTTTTGAGGTAAATGTTTTTCAAGCCACAGGGACACACACAACACACCTTTCAAGATGGAAGATGGCGGAAGAAAGTTGGTGTTTTTCTTGGCAGCTGAATCCAAAAAGCCTCACTCCTCACTCTCGCTCTCCCTCTGCCATCTATTCTGTCTTCCTCAACTGATCCACATCGTCACCCCTTTTAACAGGGGCCAAGCTGTTAAAGACCCCATTACTGAAGTGAAGCACACATTTCACATTTTCTCTGTGGACTTGAAAGTGTGGACTACAAATTTTATGTGGAAATGTATTGAGATAGGAGGCGAGTTCATGCGTGGAGTGGAGTGGAGTGGAGTGGAGGAGAGGAGGGAAAAGGTGGAGAGGTTGGGGAGGGAAGGCTCTGTCAGAATGGAAGGGCCAGAGTCGGGAGTCAGCGAGCGCTTCAAGCGTTAACGTAATTGCAAGAATGTGAAAAATGAGGCGGCGGGGCTCCCGAGCGGAGCGAAAGGTCAGAGCATGCCTCACACAAAACAACTGGCTGGAGGACGGCCTCATTAGACCATTAAATCAGCTGCCCTCTCCGTCTCTTTTCTCTTTTTTTTCCTAACTCTCCCTACTTTTTCACCTTCTCTACTCTTTCACCTCTGTACTTCAATGGCTTCTCCTTTAAATCCTAGCCTCTATTCTTTGCTGCTTACTTTATTTTTGGCTTTGAGTTGGTGGATCTGGTGTTTAGCACTCTTCAGTGTGGATCAGGCTCCGGCTCTGGCCCTGATCTAGTCCGGGTCCATCTTGGCCCAGTGCGCGGTGCTGTACCGTAACTGTCTTTGGCCTGTATTGATCCGCTGTTACTGGATACGGTGGGGAGAGGAGTCGATAAGTGCTCTGTGGATTACAGGTCACTTGTACTTATGTGTGTAAGATAATCAATAGGCAGTGCATTTCTTTCTCTCATCCCCCCTCCCTTCCTCTCCCTGTTGTTCCTGCAGTCTCCATCTCCCCATGCTACTTGCACTGCAAAGATAAGTGCAAAATATCTAAATATGCTCTGTCCTCTGACCTGCAATCACAGTGTTTTTTAATTTTACTTTCATACCAGCAAACCTGATTTGCTGCATTTTTCTCTCTTTTTTTTTGGGGGGGGGGTCCTAAAATTCTCACCCATGTCCTAAAATTCATTTGACCTCTGACCTGTAGTGCTATTTGTCAGTCTAGATCGTTTTTGGTTTGAGTTCCAAAGTTTTGGCGATATCAGCTGTAGAAATGTCTGTCTTCTCTCAAACATAATAGAACTAGGTGGGACTTGGCTTGTGGTGCTCAAAGCACAAAGGAAATACATTTGACTCATTTGACTGAAACACTCAACAGCAATGTCTCTGTCCCAGGATTACTCAAGACAATGCACAGACCTCATTATGAGCAGTTTCATGTACAAGTAGGAACTATTTTCTTGCTACCAAACAACACCTACCAACCGTATCATTGTGCAGAATGAAGAGTGCACCTATTCTTCTTAACACATTATTGCAACGATTTTAAGTTCATCATTCCAGGCAATTGTTTCTTTTGAGTACATTCCACATTATTAGATATTTTTAAAAGTAAAATGAATGAATAAACAAACAAAACTAAATGATGCAAACTCAACCTGGGAAGGACAACATTAATGTTAACATCCCGTGCTGTCAGAAGCACAAGCCTCTCATCCATGAGTAGATGCACGCTTCCTTCTGTGCGGTGATACAGTTAGAGCTCAGTAGAAAGAAAATAGCTCCTGAGTAATCAGGTCAAGACACATCAAAATAATCTAGATGGAAAAATAGCACTACAGGTGAGAGGGAAAATATGTATTTTTGATTTGGGGGTGAACTGTTTCTTTTTAAAAAATCTGACACTCTCAAAGCCAATCATTTCATGACAAAGTCCAGTATACAGATTATATGAGGGTGTCTGTGATTTTCCTTGTGCAAGAGACTGTTTTGTAACTCTGCTCACTATAAAGGAGGCAAGCAAAAGGAGAATAATCCCTAACCGGTTAAATTAGGTGTAATTTTATTGTACCCCATTGCTTCATAATGCTTTCCCGTTGCTGTCATAGCCTTTGGGCCAGGTTATGACAAAATGTGGGCTTGTCCAGGATGGTGAGTCTATGTAATGCCAGACATATCCTGTTGCTTAGCTGAGGCCTAGTTACCATCAAACTAGCCTGTCAACAGCCTGCGATCCAACTAGTACTGACACAGCCAACCACAGAGGTCTGCTGTAGCCCTCAGTCTGTGGTCAGTAATGGTTCAGAGGCTACAAACTGCAGCTTCTGTCTGAAGAGGAGAGGATGATTTAAACAGCCCCACCACAGACACACATCCCATCGATACATTTGATCGCTTATTGGCAAAACGATAGCCTGGAACGGACACAGCAAGCGGCTTCACTCTAGTCTGTGAGCGAGCTGGTGTACAGTAAAGTGTGTATCGGAGGGGGTTTGAGCGTGTTTGTGTGTGTGTGTGTGTGTGTGTGTGTGTGTGTGTGTGTGTAGACGCCGGTGTGATGAAATTTCATGCAAAACCATGGACACTGCCAGAGGGCACACACAGAAGAGATCCACAAAACACACACACACACACTCCGCCGCCAGTGAAAGGAGATCTCGGTACATTCAAAACAAGGAGAAGACGAGATGGGAAAAGGCCGAGAGCTCATCATGTGTTCTCTTAGTCCAGGCAACAGTTGCATTTAATAAATAACCTCGCAGTGTATTGATGCTCAGCCTCACCTCTAAATTCCACTCTTACAAGCATATGCTTTTTGATAAATTACTTGTCAAATTTGATGCGGACCGTGACAAAAACACAAGGCAGATAGCTGTGATTTGCACACTCTGTCTGTAATAAATTCAAATGCGTTTGTTTTGAAATGCATTATTGCTGTTTGGCAGGTCATGTACCAGATAACACAAGGCTCACTGAGACATAATTAGGGGCTGTTGTGCGAGCAAAGTTAATATGGTTTAAATGCAAACAAGAACTGGCAGAAATATACTATTAATCACCGGCTTTTGTTCGGCGCTCTAAATAGCAACATTTTGGAAAGCCCTCGGTGCATTACAGTGGCTGCTGCTTGTGTGTAACAGTGGATAAGCATGTTCATTTTTAGGTGTGACGATGTGTTTACATGGATGCCAGTCAAAAAGCGGGATAATCCACTGTGCAAGAGGAAGTACTGGGACATATATGCCATCTATTCACTGTAGATCTCACATTAGACAGGGTTAAAGTGAAGTGTTGGCAACTCTACCCATGCATGATGATTAATATGTCCCGCATGGATCTGTGCCTGCATCTATGGATGTTTATGTGTTGGTGCTTGAGTGCACAAATGCATGCATGTATATATATGTGTGTGTGCATGCCCATTTCTGTGCTGGCTCACCTTGTTCGCTGCTGTTGTCACCGCTCTGTGAAGCGTGTCCCCCGCTGGAGGGCCCCGGTGTGCCGGCTGAGTGTGTGGAGGTGGCGTCATCATGGTCTCTCCAGGAAGCTGGGTTCTGAGGTTTGAAAAGAGAGAGAAAGCGAGCGTGGGATCCATCCATCCATCCGTGCATCCATCCACATTCCCCCGTCCAAACCGCAAACCAGGAGCAGAGAGAGCAGGAAGGGGAGGAGGAGGGGGAAGGTAGAGAGAAGACAGAAAAGAAAGAGACCATATGAGTATGCTGGAAAAGTAAGAGTGACATCTGTAAGAGTCTACAGGCACTGTGAGGGCCTGCTTACATTCTCCTGGCGAGGCGAAGAGCCCAGACAATCAAGGATGCCACTAAAATCAAAGATGAAGAGACAGAAACTAATGCACTAAAGCAGCTGGCAATAAGTCAAAACACTGTAATCAAAGTGTTTCATTAATGCATGAGAGCAAAACGCAGCGCTGTTAATGTGGCGTTTGATTTTGAACGTCTGAACGAGTGGAGCACTTGTGAGTAATTGTCTAAACACATATGGCAGCGCCCGGCGGAGTTCGTTTATACCATAACCAATTGAGACTTCCGCGTCGAGTGAGAAATATAGAGGTAAAAAGTCCAAACACACCACAGCCGCCATTAATCATTACCACTGTCAGAAATGAAAATAAGATATGACAGTGATTCTCCTGCTAATCTGCCAAAAATGTGTCCACGCCCACTCTGACACACACACACACACACGCCCACAGAGGCTCGCAGAAGTACACTTACACACACATACTAATGACATAATAGAGCAAGAAGTATAAACACACATGCACACACACTCACTTTTATATATACAAACACATACTGAAAAAAAAGTGTTAAATCTCTGCTGGCTAACTTCAAAGAAATGTCCATAAACAAATTCATAGCTTTTAAGACATCTTTCTTTTTTCCTCCTGTAGCTCATTTTCTCTCCTTCTCCTCCTCCTCCTCCTCTCTTTCCTGGTCATTCCCACTGCCCTGTCGCTGCACACAGGGAAACAGGATTTTCTACTGTACAGGAAAGGCTTTATCAGTGCCACATGAAGGCAGGCTAGAGGTGGAATTTCCTCTGCCATTCAGGCAATAGAGGGGACAGACAGATCACGTCATTTACTACACTCGACACAGCCTCAATCAAATACACACTACAAATGTCCCCTAACCCAGAGTGGACAGAGCAGGACTCAGTGTTAAAGAGACAGTTCACCCCAAAATCAAAAATACCTATTTTCCCCCTGGTCTGTAGTGCTATTTATCCATCTAGATAGTGGATTTGGTGTGAGTTGCTGAGTTCTGAAGATATCAACCAATGAGATGTCTGCCTTCTCTTGAATATAATGGGACAAAATGGCACCTGGCTTCTGGTGCTCAAAGCACCTACAAAATACATATGAAACAATCAGCACTAATGTCTATTTCCAGGCTACTCAAGATAATCCACAGACCTTGTTGTGAGCAGTTTCATGTAGGAACTATTTTCTTTTTAGTATACTAAAAAAGTAGCTCCAGTAGATTGTACAGCAGAAAGGAAGGCAAGGTGAGTCAGTGTTTACTTGCTCATGTACAAATTGTTTTATGAGCTGTTATTAAATAACAACAAAGACTGAAGTTATCTGTCATGTTTAATCTAGGGCTGCGAATTCTATAAAATGTCAGAAAATAGTGACAAATGTCAATCCCAGTTCAAATTCAAATTCAAGGGTGATGTCTTTAAATGTCTCTTTTTCAGACCAAAATCCAAAGATATTCAGTCTAATATGATAATAAAGGAAGAAAAGCAGGAAATCTCCATATTTGTCAAGGTAAGTGAGTTGCAAGATTTATTAGCCTGACATGGCATTTTAGTTACCCCAGGCAAACTGGCATTCCTTTTTGAGCACCCTACAACGTCATAGCTCACAAAACCCGGCCTAGTCTTTGCCAATTTAAAGCTACCACACTGCACTTCTCTATTTTGTTGATTTTGGAGGCCCCTGTGGACAAAAGTGGTAGTGTTTCCATTACCGCAAAATATAGAATGAAGAATATAAATATAGAATATAAATATAATATATCTGTTTATATATCATATAAAGAATAAATTTATATGAATCCTGACTGAATCCTGATTCATTTAAACTGGCTAACATACGACTCACTATAACCTTTGGAAGGGAAAATGTAAACACAGGCTCAATTAATCAGATTTCATGTAGAATCTGACCTGGTGGCAGTCCTTAAGAATGACTACATAGAAACACCCAATAATCTCTCTGATGTTCTTGTTTGCTTATGTAGGTCATATAGAAGCATCAGTATTAAATTGAGGCTGTTTCATATCCAGTTAAAAACTCCTTGTAGTAGCTTTAACCTGTCACCTGAGCATGATGACAAAATGTTGGCCAGCGTGAGCCCAGCGTTGTCTGGGGGCCCCAAGAGAAGCAGCCCCTTGAGCAGAGCCCAAGCCAAACAAACACAGGCCTGCACCAAGGCTTCCCACAAACCTCAACCCACTTCTCAGTTCCCGCTATGGCTTTTTTTTCTCCCTCGAACACACATAAACACATATCCATACATACGAAAGCAGAAGGAAAATGTACACGCCGCAGAATATTCCAAGAAAGAGACCGTTTTTACCATTTTGTCTAACTTCAGTTGAGTTCCTGATGAACTTCTTGTCCCTCAGCTGCCGCCACAGAGGAGCCTGCCTGCCGGCCCCAGTCAGAGTGAGCTGTACTGGTGGACGACAGACAGGATAGAGCCGGGAGACTAGCGGAGGTTTGCAGGGGAAACAGAGGCTATAAGACAAGCGGCTGCCGAGCTCCCCTGGGTGCGTGGTCCTGATGTGCTGCTGCTTGTTCTGCTGCTGCGGAGGCGAGGCTGCTGTTATGCCTGTGAGCGAGGCCCTTTTATCTGCTAAGTTTTTTGGGGAAGGAGGGCTGTTTTCTCAAACAGCTCCGAGCTGAAAACAGCAGACAGAAACACACAAGGCCCTTCAGACCCTCCGCTCCACTCAAGGCCCCTCTCAGCGTCAGCTGTTCACCGGATGGCAATCAGATAAAGAGCTTGGAGAATTACCCAGAAGAGGGGTAAGAAGACGGGGAACAATAGCCCCATGCGTGGGTTGTACCCCTCCACAGAGGAACAAGTGTCCTCGCTCTGAGAAGGATGCATGATTGTGATGTGTTCTAGAGGCTGCCTGATATATCGGTCAGCTGATATATTGGCGAGATATGGGCCTGATATTCAATTCAATGCAATTCAATTTTATTTGCATAGCACCAAATCATAACAAAGTTATCTCAGGGCACTTTTCAAATAGAGCAGATCTGAACCATACTCTTTATAAACCCAGTTGTTTTAGTTTTAGTACAATGGAAAGCATTTATGAGGACAGGAGAAGCTTCCTGGCAGGTGTAAATGCTGAGAAGCTAACCTGCATCTAATGTTTATTCTGTTATTATTTTAATATTATTTACTTTTTACTTTCTCTGTGTTCATTTCTACTATTGGTTGACAATGCATATGATAAATTGTTATTATGTTAAATAAAATGTACAATATTCTTTAATAAAATTATTTGTTTAAAGGAGAAATTTGCAATATCTTTACTGTAATAAATCACACAATGACCACGATATGTCATTAGAGATTAAGGCAACATGTTAAGTTGAATACTCGCTCCTTTACACTACAGCTACAGAGCCCTCCTTTGAAATTTCTATTCTGGCCCATAACCTCTGTTATTGTTTGTCAGTTTCAGGTTAATTAGAGTTCAAACTAATGCCAAATTTTCACCGAAAGAATTAGTGTCTGTTTGTGAGTTGTAAGTAATCATTAAAAATCTTTTAGAAGGAGTAGATCCGTTAAATTAAGCAATTTCTTAATGGAGTTCTGACAAGCAGTAAAGCAGTCGCCACTGAAGTCCAATTCCATAATGTGAAATTTTGGAGCAGTGTTTTTGTTTTCAGGCTTAACTTTACATTGACAGACAATTGACAGTTATAAACAGCTGATCAGCAAGTTGTGCTCGTCTTGCTTGAACTCACTATTTGGGCTGCAGTATACATTTCTGTACCTGTCTTCTGAGTAACTTTGTATAGTCATATCTGTGCAAAATCGGTGCACAATCCATATTTTTATTCCAGCACAAAAATTCACTATATCGACCACCATATCTGTAATCAGTGAAAATTTCCCATCCAAAATCTGTATCGGTCTGAATAATCTTATATCAGTCGGGTTTTAATGTGTTCCTTCTCTGGGCCACTGATCAACAAATGGTATACTTCGGGGGAACAAGTCTGTTGTTATAGTAATTTTCGTACGCTGAGTAGAATCACCACTGTGGCAATCAAGCCTCTGAAAACAGTCTAATTCTGTCTTTGTCATATGGCACAAGGAGGAAAGGAAGAAAGAGAGGTAAAACTCCCAGACTCCCAGAGTGCATAATGTATTTAGGCAGAGCTGGGCTCTGTGCTCTCTGTGTTGTTCCCAGAGAAGAAAATGACTGGGTTCTACTTCCTCACAATGAGACACCCACTGCCGGCGAGATGCGAGACAGAGCTGAAAAACTCTGCTCGCTGCTCTCACACAGTCTCTCTCTCTGTAACACTTGCCAGCTATGGCCACAGCACGGTTTTAATGCAACAGCTGAATCGATAGGACTTAATTTAGCTATCATTGCAGAGTAATGTGTCATTTTTAATGGCGCTGGCACTAAATTAAATTCAAAGACACCTCAGCTAATGGTGTTAAAGGGAATGATATTTTGCTATGATTTGCTACCCTGTGGGTTTAATGGGCTGTATGCAGGGATACAGATAAAGCTTTGTTAGTTTGTTTCTTACAGAGCAAAAAAGCAGACCACAGCACTTTACATGACCTAATAATAAGAACACAGGGCTCAGCAATAAGGATTGCCCCCTTGCATGTAAAATGCCACGTCTGGCTGGTAAATGTAGCAAACTCACTTGCCTGACTGAGCAGGTGGTAAAAAAAGAATTACACTATTTTGATAACTGATAAATCGTTAAAGGTAGAATCAGTAGGATTTGAATGAGCTGCTTGTAAACAGACCAGAAAGATAGTTTAATGTTGAGTCTCATTCTTAGGATGTCAAATGCTTATGCTTCAGACTGGTGAAGCATCCTGAACACAGGAAAATAATGAGAAAATAAGGAAATACAGGCAGATGGTAGGGTCTCTGCAGACACAGCCACCATCGCACACCTCTGTTTCTTATTCTATACACTGTTTGTTAGGAACATGCTGCATATTATACCTTTAAAGTAATTTATAATGCAAAAATGGTACAAAAAATAGGGGGATTTCACACTTTTTCTGTTTATTATCAGATTAAATTGAATATCTTTGGGTTTTGGTGTGACAAAACAATAAATAAAGGCACAATCTGCAGCATTTTCCTAAAAAACTGTGTACAGAATCATAATCCCTTTCAATTATCACTTGTGACCCACTAGAAGACCGTGGTGGCTGCACATGCAGAGACTCTGCCCTCTTCCTGTATTTCTCATTATTTTGCTGTTCTCGGGAAGTTCTACCAAACCAAAACGCCAGTAACTGATATCCTGGGAATGAGACACAACACTCAGTTATCTTTTTGGTGCATTTGTGATCAGCATGAACAAAACCCGCTCATTCTACCTTTAAAGACATCATCTTGAACTCTGAAAAACTGGGATGGCAATTTTTCACTATCCTCTAGGATCGTAGACATCGTAGCCCTAGATTAAATATGACAATCAAGTTTCCTCTTTGTTGTTATTTGATAACCACTGATAAATAAAACAGTTTGTGCAGGAGTGCAAAGTAAAAATTGACGTGGGCGAGAAGAGTTCTGACCCACTTGAACCCTGTACCACATTGGATACTAGCCCCAGTGAATATTCAGCAGATATCTTTGATGAAGCACGCTCTCTTCCTCTCTTTTAATACCTGTAACTCACCTCTCATTCACAACCCCGTCTGCAAAACAAGACAACAAACACCACAACAAAAGCGTTAACTTTCCAAGCACAACACGGCGACAAAAGCAACAGCCTTTCCTCCCCATGAATAATTTAGTGCTCCTCTCTGAGCCATGGAGGGTGCATCAACAGACACGGCACCGCGCTACACAAACACACACACACAACCATTTTGTCACAAGCCTCGTGGGTCTGATAAAGTTCAAACAAGTTGGGAAAAAAAATCATGTCACCCAAACAGTCTTCTTCAACCTACAGAAAGAAGCAAAAAGAGGAGAAAAAAAACGCCCTCTAGCCCATGTGACTATTCCCTAAAGCTGGGCATAATTAGGAGTCAAACATGGTTCACTCCATGCTCTTCACTAATTGTGTTAAAGAGCAGTGTTACCAGGAGGAGGAGGAGGAGGAGGAGGAGGAGGAGAGCAAGCAAACGCGCTCGCACACACACACACACACACACACACACACACACACACACACACACACACACACATAAACACAATAGGACTAGATGGAGAATAAGATACAAAAGAAGCGTGGTCTCTGGGGGCAGCCTTTTCTATTTGCTGGGGTTAGCAACTGGCAGCTGATAATACAAGTTGTAATTAATATAAAAGCAGGAGACAATATGGGGAGGAAGGCTCGTAGTGGAGCCAGGCCACAGGAGAGCAGGAGAATGTTGCTGCCGCCGCCGCCGCCGCCGTATACTCCTCTGCTCCTGTCCCCTGTTTCTCATTTACAAACACCTGCCTGGCACAATCTCACTTCCCTCCCCGCACTCTGCCTACATCCCTAGGAATTTCAAATAAAATTGATTTAGCGGCATCATTGAATTTCCCTCAAATTCCCCTGGAAGCTGGAGGAAAAGGAGAAGAAATCTGTTGGTGTAAGAACGACTAGCCTTGTGTGTGTGTGTGTGTGTGTGTGTGTGTGTGTGTGTGTGTGTTGCAGCTTCAGGGATCCTGTGCTGAACATGCTCAGAATTGCTGACACACCAGAAAACACACAGGGCCGTAAATCATAAAGTGAGCTGACATTTCAAGACGCATCTTGCCACATGGTGTAAACAGAGAAAAAACTCCTCATACGTAATTATATACAGCCTCTTCAGAGAAGTGTAGGTGCACCTCTATTGAACAACGGAGTATTTACAACACCCTCCAATTATCCCGAATATAAAGAGTCCTTAATTTAGCAGCTAATAATTCACAAGAGCATGTTTTAACAGACACAAGGGATTGACTGATTGTATTTACACTTCAGAAAACTTTCTCTGGGGCAAAAACAATCTTTCTCACTGTAGTAAATGGCGGATTACATGTTAAAATATGTCTTCAGAAAGAAGAGATTAAATTTTAAAAAAAAAGGTGAGTCTGAGATTTGGCAAAGAGGAAAATTAGCTTTTCCAAAATATGAAATGGCATAAATATAAAACACACAAATCATTATAGATAATTCAACTTTCAGTTAATCCACTCAAATAATAACCTTGAAATATGTCAACATACATTCAGTGGCCACTTTACACCTGTACAAACTGATGCAATCCAATGCAGCTGTTCTTTTATTCCCATGATGCCTATAATGTTCAGGTTTTTGTTGACACTGTCATAATGATGATTATTAATTAAATTTGTGGTTTTCAAACTGGATTCGGGAACCAACAAGAGTCACTGGGTGGCTTGTATGGGGTCCCCAGAAAAAGGAGAAATAGAATATTTTTTGGAAGTTGGAACAAAAGAGAAGAATTAGGGCTGCCCATTTTGATTGACTGTAATTTATAGTGATCGTAGTTTGATCATTGATCAATTAGTTGTCAACTATTTTGATACTTGATTTATCAGTTTGAGTTATTTCGTAAGAAAAAAATCTAAATTTTCTGATTCCAGTTTCTTAAATGTGAATATTTTCTGGTTTCTTTACTCCTCTCTGACAGTAAACTGAATATATTTGGGTTGTGCACTGTATTAAAAAGAAAATGCTCAGAGGGGATTCCTTAAGACAAAATCCTTTCAAATAAGACGTCTGTGCTCTAACGTGCGTCCTTGACATTAAAAAAAAAGTTGGGGAACCCCTCAATTAAATGATATGTGATAGCATTTAGGTCAGAGTTAAAGGTGGCGTTGTACTGTTCTATAGTGAGTGGTGTGTTCACCTCAAATTATAGTGTAAATTTCTTCATTGAGGAAAACACAAAGGTGCCAGGTGTTATATTGTACAGTGTAACTAAAACCTCAGAAATAAACGTGTAATTGACTTTTCTGACAATATCAACCAAAACTGAACATTGTAAACTTCATAAAAGTACAATGTATGGCAGAGCTGATGTGTTCAAGGGCTCAGGTTTTGTTTCAATATTGAGGAGAAATGTATTAAGTTGGGGCCTCCCCCAGAAATATTTTTGCTGTCAAACATTTAATTTCCTGCATTCAATTTCTGCCTTTTCTGCCTCAATTTACGGTTGAAATGTCTTTATTAGAGTAAAGGAAAACACAAAATTCAGGTGCTAGGTGACAATTCAAATATAACGGAATATAATGCAGTAAGACTCTCGTGTAGGTGGTTCTTCAAAATAAAAGACCTTTGCTACTTTGATGTTTACATTGGAGGGGACAAATGCACATGTTTAAATACTGAGGGGGATCTGGACCCACCATTCACTCTGAAATCTATGCCTGTGGTTGCACTGAATTTCCAATAGATTTTACAGTTGAAGGTTGACAAAAGCTCAATACTACATGTTTAAAAAAATATAATATCCATCATTAAAAACTTCAGTTCTGTTCAGTCTTTAGTATCCTTCCTGAAATTTGTCTTGCAGTAAATTCAAACAGTTTTCAGTGACTTTTTCACCCGTGTGTGCAGGTAGTTAATCCAAAAAAAGGAAAAAAAAATCCTCCTTTATGTGCCTAAAACTTTTTTCTTGTTGTCATGGTATTGAAAGACATATGTTTTTTTTTATACTAGTATTGCATCAAAGTTTAAAATTCTAGTATCATGACAGCTCTAGTATAGTGTAACTAATAAAGAGGCCACTCAGTGTATATGTGTACTAACTTCAACTGTATGTTGTATTTGAATACAAGTCAACATACGTGCATGTCATGATCCTAAGATGACTGCACAGCAACTGTTTTTATTGCAGTCATTTAGAGCATACATGCAGTTAAAGGAAGGGGATTGTGGGAGATGCAACAAGTGAGCCTCGCCTCTCTGCAGCCACGGTAGCGATGATTAGATATGCCTGCCAACAGCGCCCTGCCTCTGAACACTAATCAAATAGGAAATGTTAGGCCAGACATCCCACCATCACAAAACAATTGTGTGGAACAGACTGAGCGGTCCAAGTCAACGATGCACTGTTTTCATGAGAAGGGGAGAGGAGAGGACAGGAGGGGAGGGGAGGGGAGGAGGTGGTGGTGGTGGGGGGGGGGGATCCAAACGTAGTCAGTCCCCGAGGAGAACAAAGCTAGTTGAATTAGAACACCTCCAAAACTGAGAAATTCCACGGTTCAGCAGGCCGGCTCGGCCCGAGGGCTTGCTGTGGAGACATGCGCTGCAGTGTGCATAGTGACACACAGAAACAGGACATTACTGAGCACCCATCTCCACTGATACACACAGTAAATCACTGCACGGCCACAAGATGAACTATTGCATTTACTTGACTGAACCTGTGACATCACCGTGTCTGACCAATGGCCCACAGCGCTCACTCAGAGCCTGCACCAGAGAATCAAATGTAAACAGAGAACGCTTTTTCCCCCTTTTTTCCCTTTCCAGCCATGCACAGTCAAGATAAGCTGCGCCATAACCTCTATGGGAACTACTATCACTCCCCGAGGAGAGCTCTCCAAAACAAAGCGCCGGGACCTGCAAATCCTGCACACTTTCTGCAGAACAAATGTGAAACTGTGCAGAAATTCACAGACACTTTCAAAAGCGTAATGCATATGCATGGAGGAAATGAAAAGCCTTCTGCTAATATGTAAGCTTGACTGAAGAATAGCACGAGAAGACACAAAGGCTAATTCATTAGAACAGATAATATTCAGACACTGTTAATTCTATTTGCCTCCCTAATTGGATGTAGCACAGAAGAGACAGAAATTTTATTCATTAATTAAAAGACAAGAGAGCAAACCATTGACAAGCACACACACACACTGTACCAACCGTTTACAAATCTACACTGCTCTGTGTGTTTTTTTCTTTCTCCCCATCACCCTTCATGTGTAATACAACATCTTTTTTTTCCCTTTCTTTTAATTGGGAAGGGGTTGATCTGAGTTAGGAAGCCTTGGGTGGGCTACATGGTTGAGATAGTCACCGCAAGCGAGTAAAGGAAATCAACAGTGTCAGCGAGGACTCATCCCGCTCTCACTATACCATAATCCAATCATCTCTAAGACAATGCTGCATTCAAGTGTAAATAAAACTGTGCTTATTATGCTCCGCTGTCAGGTATGAAGAGGGGAGAAAAAACTCACACACACATATACTGTATAGACACACACACACACGCACACAAATACATAAAAACAAGCTCCACGGGCCGCCTCCTCCACAGTGAAGAGCCTCATCATCTCCAGAAAAACCAACTTTCACCAAATGAGATGTAGCCCAGGGCTATATATTAAAAATGCATATCAAAGCAAAGAAAAATGGACGTGAGAGATTCTAACTAAATAAATTAGCATATCTAACTATCAAACCGCCTTCCTTCCTCTCCTCAATGGGAAGCGAGGACACAAATGAATAATAAAATAGAGCCAAATACAAATGAATAAATAAAATAAATAAATCAAGACAAGTAGGACAGAAAAATTGCTTTCCATCCAGCGGCATAGTTTTTGCAGCCAAGTGCATTTTTTGTGTGCATTGTTTCCAATATTCAAAGCACATTTTGGGCATGAAAAGCTGGACTCCTTTCAATTAAGACATGGAAATGACTGCTGAGGAAGTTAACTATTTACTACACAGTTTCACTTTCTGCAGATATTATTTCCACTAAATCTAGTGTTCTTACACTTTTATTTCCTTCACCTTTATTAAGTCAAATTCAAGCACTTTTCAAGAATTTTCAAGGTGCATTTTCAAGCTTTTTCAGCACCTTACAGCTGTGGTAAACTATATATTTATATACATATATTTAATCATATTAAATATTGTGCAATAAACAACCAAAGTTATTTCATGATGGCATTCTACAGAAGGGTGACAAGTTAAAGGAAAACATAGCAAAGTTTCATGTTTCAAAATGTGACATCTGTCTTTACACAGACTTGGCAACCTGGCTCAGTCAATATCTGACTTATTCTATTTCTTTATCTAAAAAGTGAACTATTCAGTAAAGCAGGGCTTTATTATGAAAGCAGTGCAACTGCAATTTCAAACACTTTATCCAAAATCCAAGCACTTTTCAAATCTTTAAAACGGTACATTAAAATTCAAATGTTTTCAAGGATAAATCATCACAAGGCGCACACATGCTCTCAAAAATACAAAAAATATGGGACTGTATTTCATTTAACAAAAAACAAACAAACAAAAAAAAACTATAAGCTGTAGTGTGTATATTTCCAGTCAGAGCTCAAAAAGCAAACAAGGAGGAAAAAAAAAAAACTTGAGCTTTTGTCAAATTCATGCCAGCGGTTAGCTATAATAAAAAGTTCACTGGTGCCACAAAAGTGAAATAAATCCCTCAAAACCTAAATACCTAATGAGGTGGTCACTCCAAATGACTCCAGGATAAATGGTTTGTCGTGCAGCCCCTCTTTGTTTATTGCTGCTCCTGATTTGCTTTATTGGCATATCTAATTTTCTAATTATCAAAATATTTCTCACAAGTGCATGGACTTGATGACAAAGCTGGTGTCTGAGCACTGCAGTGGAGGCACCATTGGAAATTGGCTTGAGTATCAACCATCTGCCATGAAACTAAACAGGCTAGTTTATCTAATCTCTACAATATAAACAACAGCATGCCTCATTTCTACACTTGTGCTGGAGGAGGACCACAATATTGCCGTTTTCTAACCGTTTTTCTCAAACCAACATGGGTACCTTCGCTCTAATCGTGCTTTAATTCACCTTGTGTGCGGTGCGCCGGGCTTTCAGTGGGAATCCACCGCTATTAGGCCTATAGCCAGACCCAACAGATGCAGCGCAGTGACTTTGCATAACACTTAAATCTGCTTTAATTCCTAATAGGCTTGGCCCTTGTGCTGCACAGATATTAACTAGTCACTTTGTTGCAATAGACCGCTTATTTTCCCCCCTCCACCAAAACATTAGCTTTATCACAGGCATGCAAGACGCAATAATTCACAGATATCAACTCAATAATACAGTCAGCTCAATCCATATTGCGAGGGGGGGTGGGGGAGGAGATGGGAGGGGGGCTGTGTTTATTACACCGAAAATGCACGATTTAAACCAGAGGAATCGATCTTCAAATTTAAAGCTACTGTACTTCAGGTGCATATAATTGAATTCAGCATTATGGAGCCTGCAGCCATAAAACGCGGGGAAGCACAGAGGAGAAAAGCCACTGCAGAGCAAAACCCACACGGCAAATCAATACGAAACAATTAAACACATTAACATCAACAGCAATGGAAGGCCTCCAGACGAACCATCATATGCCTTGTGAACTTGACATTGATGGTAAGCCTTTAGCTCTGAGATCTATTTCAATAGGGCTACCACTTTCTCCACCTCTGCAGCAAAAAAAGAAAAAAAAAAATCCACAGCTTTACGCACACAGGCCATATCCAGCAGCTCCCACAGCCCCCAAATATAAAGCCCTTTTCTTTTTAAATATTGGCCTAAAGCTACAGCTTAACCGCTGATACCCTGCTTTAACGTTAAACCTGCGTAACAGATAATTGCCTCACGTTTTTTTCCCTTCTTCAGCTCTCCATAATGCACGGCAGCGATTTACACACACACACACACACACACACACACTCAAATCTCTAGCAAGCACGGACGCATTATGCACACATGACTGGCCCTAATCAAAAGACTAAAACAATAACTCAGTCTATTGTATCACATCTAGCTTTTGACCCCAGAACATCGATCGGCAGATTTTCCTTGCAGAACAGAGCATGCTCTATTTACTGATGGCACAGCGGGGTCACACACACCGAGCAGAGGCTAAGTGGCACAAAAGTTGGCATTATGGAAAACATCAAACAAATTTGGTAATTTAAAAACAGCCGATTATTCACATGCAAAGTGTTTAACAAATTAAAAATGCTCGGGTGTTTTCTATCAGCATCACAGACGCACAAATCCAGCACACACATAAAATTATGAGTATAATAAAGGAATGCTGGTACTTACGTGATCTGCGAGGTTAGTCGACGATCCCGAGAGTTCTTCGTGATCTGATTTTGAGCTGCCATCCCGTTCGTCAATTACTAGATCTATTGGCATTTTTCCTTTCAAACAACTGATGTACCGGTGGCAAAAATTGTCGCAGAGCTCATGCACCTATAGGAGAAAAAAAGAAGGAAAAAAAACACCTTTTTTCAGGATGGGGGGGAAACTGCTTCAGCCAGTCCAAGAATAACTCCAATTAAGGGGGCATTATCGGCGGGCGAGGAAACAATAGTGAAATGGTTGCGGAGCTTATTATTCTCCTGAGACTGGAGCAACAAGTTGAACGACAAAAAATAAACAGCATGCCGTAAAGCTGAGGAGGAATAATGAGCAGCTGAAACTAAATCTGTGGATCGATAACAATGTGCAACGTGAGCATCATATTCTATCAATAAGTCACATGAAGAGTTGGCTAAATAAAAAAGCATATTTTATGAAAATGAAACACCTGAAACTTTCTTCTTTTTTAAACATCTGATAATATCTGCAGCGCTGCACGTCTGATGAAACCAAAATATTAAAATACATTAAAAAAAAAACACAAATGTGTATAATATTTACCTTTTCTAATTCCAAGAGGTGAAACCGTAATACTTGTATGGCTTGTATCATCTGGAAAAAAAGAGTAAAATAAACACAATTTACATCACAAATGTAATATTTTGAATATTTTTTACGCTTATGTTGAGTTATAATGTGATAATCCGCCCGTCACAACACTATGGAGTGAACTGGCAGCCAGTGAGAGCTATAATATTTTTTTTAAACTGTAAAATGAAAGCTAATTGGTGATCACACACTGGTCAGCTGGGTCAGTTTAGATGGGAACAATGACAGCGGTGAATGTGGTCACAAAGCTTCACCTCAAAACTGATTTGACATGAGTGCGGAAGTTTAAATCATATGTTCACATATTTACTGTGTGAGGCTGCGGACACTCCAGAATATAAATCCCCCCCAAAAAACAAAGTACCGGAGCGGCGATTATTACAGAGGGACAGAGAGGTTAAAGAAGTGGACGCTTGCTTACCAAATTGTCCAACTCTGGATTTGATGAAAATAAAGGTTTTTCTGCTCGGACCTAAAATAATACACCAAAAGTCAAAGTTAGTTTGGCATGAAATGTGCGGAATGTGTGGGTCTATTTCTGTTCTGAATGAAGCCTGATAATATTCTGCACAGAACACACACTAATACACAAAGTTTTATTGCAATAAAATAAATATGAAGCAGGCAGAAAACTATGCGTCATGGCGCAGCCACAACAATCCCCAAAATATGTATTTTATTTTTTTTAAGTATTTCTAAATTGACCTGTTTGGCAAAGACTGCAATGTCCTCATTGAAGGAGTCTGAGGAGCAGACATCGCCGCCTGCTACGCCGGGCTCCCTCGGAGTACACGTCGCCAACTCGCACTTCTCAAAAACCAGTGCGAGCAGTGGGAATAAAGGGTGACTGCAAGAGGGGAAACACAGGCTGAGAACAAGCAGCAGCAGCACACCGGCTCCACAATGCCCACTGCAAAAAATGTACCAGCAACACGCGTATCTGTCGGCTCCCTGCGCCTCACGTTATTATTTTCTTACAACTGAAAAATGAAACCAAACCTTATGAGTATAATTTTACTTTTCACGCTGTTAAGTTTTCACTCACTTTTCTTCACCGCTTTTTAAAACAGAGCAGAGAACATCTCAAACAATATATCTGGAGTCAAGATGAATGTTTTTAGAAGCTGTTTTGAGTGTGTGAAAACGCATCTGGAATATTTTTACTCCTGGTTTTGGGATATGTGAGGATTTCAGACTCAATACGATATTAATCGACTTGTTGAGACTGACATTTCTTGCAGTGCAAACTAAAAACGGCTGAGAAGTCAACAAAACTCTACACAAAACAAGGCAAACACACGAGAGAGGTTTTGGAGAAATTATACAGCCTGCAAAAGAATTTACAATGAAATAATAATTTTACGTTACACTCAAAGACGTGCTGAGGCACCGGGGACTTTCCTATTTGTTCTTTATTAGACTTAAAGCGTTAAAAGTGAGTCAGAGATGAATAAAAATGTTTTACAGTCTTAACTTAAATTCAGTCAGCATCATGAGACAAACTGTCACCTAATATATATATATATATATATTTTAACACAAAATTATAATTTCAGAATAAAATTCTACTTCTGGAGCAAACGTTAACTTGGCAAAATTTGGTATCAGATTATTAATTTGTCTTTTTTTTAAAGATTCGTGTCAGCATAAAAACAAACGTAAACTCTATTCCGCGTATGAAAACGTGAGTAAAAGAGATGAAGAGGATTTTCTCTGCTCTACATCCCAGATTATAATGATACACTGTGGATTATAGCACTTTCTGTGTGCGTGTATTAGTGACAAATGTCTGAAAACATTTTTAAACTTTTGCAATCCTCACTGAGAGCGTATTAATGTGTTTTCTTTCATTATCTGACGATAATTGAATATAAATATAATTATGAAAGACACACGGTGCGTTGTAACGCGCTCTGTGTGTGTGTTTGTGTCCATGCAAACAATATTTGAAAACATTTGAGAAGTTTTTACAGGAGCAGCAACGACAACGTTTAAATGAGTTAAGGCTATTTTAAAGACGGATAAATAATAGCGTGGCTCAAAGTTAAAGCAAACTTAATGACATGGAAGAATTGTTGAAACGCTGAAAAATGTTTTTATTATATTTCCACGCAGTCTGTGACTTTCGAGCTTGGACTATACGCACAGGGAGCTTCCATATTATTTTATAGCTTGTATTTCAAGCTGGAGGCTTACTCTTACTTACTGCAGGCTTGACGATGCCTTCTACAATGCGTCTAAAATTACACTTTAACAATAGAGCTTCAAAATTGCGGTCAATCCCTCACAAAACACTATTTAAATTTAGTGGCGAAAAGAGAAACTCCAGCAAAACAAACTTAGAGAAAAGCTGAAAACTTTAAAAAATATAAAAATAACTCTACGCGTGTTTGGATCATGCAAACCTTACCCATAAATTTGATCTTTATCCCTCTTTAAAACGTCGTTGACAGCAGAGCCCATGCTGGTGGGCATAACGTTTGGATGCGGAGCGTGGGCTCCGTAGTGCTGGCTGGCGTGCAGCGGCGGTCCGTGGTTCAGGTGGTGGACCTGGGGAAGCGGCCGGGGAGCATGCGGGTCCCCGTACATCGACGCCGTGACTCCGTCCATCCCACCGTAATGGGCCAGCTCATCGTACTGGGAATAAAATGAGAGCAGAAGTCAGCGGGCTGGACGCGTACTTTTTGGAAACAAATGTGGAAAGCAGAAAAAGCATGCCGTCTCATTGTGAACACACGCAGCAGAGGAGAAACTAAGAAGAAAAAAAGCGCTGCAGCAGGACAGAAAAGTGTCACATATTCTATCTGCTAAACGCTCTGTCATTACCAAAAACATAATAAGTTAGGTGCTCCGCGGAGGAGAAGTTTGGTGGGTGAAAAGAGCGAATTAGTTTGGAGTCTCCTGTGAAACTGCTCCACGACTGCACGCCGTGGAGGCTGTCGGTGAAAGCAGAGGCTGTCACTCTGCTTGAAGAGCAGGGGCGCTGCAAAAATGTCAAATATAGCCGCTTTGATATGAATACTTTGTAAATTTGCCACCAGCCGACAAGAGGTTATCGATACGAGGGGCCTCCCTACAGTGGATTTGAACAGGTAAGTGTAGGAGATTTAAAACCTACCCTTTGCGCCATCAGGCTGCGCTCCAATAAACTCCTGAATCTGTCGTATATTTAATATCCCAGTCCCGGTTAGAAAGTGATTTAGTGGCAAAGATTCCTCTTTCAACCAACTTTGCGACTTCTCCTATTCGCCAGTGTGGTTCAGTTGAAATCGTAGCATCGGGGAGTTTTGCAATTTTTCTTGTTTTCCCTCTTTCCTCGGAAAAAAAAGAAAAAAATGCGCCAAAGTGAAGGTTACAATCGGCCCATCAACAACCTGCATGTAACTAAACTGTCGTGTCTCATGGCTTTTTGCCACTCCAGCTGTCAATCAAAGCCAGAGGTTGTCAAGGTAATGAATGAATGACGGTTGGTGATGATGTTCAAGAGAAGGACGAATCTTTTTAGTCCGTTTTCATCCCGCAAGTCCGCGTCTCCTTTAATGCCTCCAGATCGCTATCTTGTTTTATTATCACTGTAAAAAAAGAAGGAAAAAAGCAAGTAGAAATTAAGAGATTGCGATTCGGATCTTTCCTTTCTTTCCCCCCGTAGGTATTTCGTCTATCTGGCGAAACTGAGATGAGTGAGTGTCAGCGAGTGTTGGCAGGTTGGCTGCTAGCTTGCTTATAGAAACAGAGTCAGTTCGCAGCGCTGAGCGGTGGGCGAATGAAATGACGGATCCCGGAAGTAGTGGTGGCCATAGCCAGTCCTACAGCAGCTCCAGAAAAGAGAGAGGAGAGACCAAATCTTGTGATATGCAGAGTGTATGCGAGGCTGCACAGGGACGGCTTCAACTCCACACTGGGGGTAAAAAAGGCAAAGCAACACAGCTCCAAACTCCCACCCAATTCCTTTTTTCGCAGGGAAGAGTCCTAAAAGACAGAAGCAGAAGAGGCTGAATGAGGAAGGTTTAGCAGCGCGAACACTTCAGCTGCAAGTTAAATTATACACAGAGTGAATTAAACTACATGAAATACAGTATACAGTTTTAAAAAGTTCATTTTAATGCCAAACTTTTACGCACAAATAAATATTTTCACCCTTATACATCCAGTGATATAAGTCAAACAAAGGACTATAAATTATCAGGACATCTTCTGAATGAGTTTAATGTATGAGCATGACGCTTACTTGTTATCTGTTTTGTGATTATAAGCCGCTGTGCCTAATATCTCAGTAATACCTCCTAATCTTACAGCTAATTATCTTTTTTAGCAAATTAAACGACACGCAGCACCCCCTCCAAAGCCCAGAATGAACTTTTCCAAGAGGAGAAAAAAGCTTTTTTTTAGTGGAGAAAGTAATTTTGTATGTTGCTTTTCGTCCAATCCCCTCTCTTGATAGAAATCCGTGCCTTTACCTCAGAGTAGTCAATTATCAAAGCTCCACAAGATCATCAATCATGTGAGGAGATTGAAGTTTAGAGGAGGAGCAAAACGCTCCGGCCATCGATTTGCAGAGTGAAGCCCTTTTTGGAGTCTGGGCACTTTTACGCACAAAAAAGAAGCAGGCCATCTATCTATCCCCTTTAATATTTAGCTCCATCACTGCTAATATGGCATCATGGCTGTATTGACAGCTTCTCACATAAAAAGGCTCCATTTATGGGACATTTTTGATGGTGGGAATTAATTATTCACAGGTTAGGATTAAGGTGGACACACGCTCAGATTGGGAGATGGGCTGTGGCTACCGTTTGGAGGGTCAATAAACTCTCCCAACAAACAAAACAGCAAGCAGAGTTGCTCAGGGTCGATTGCAGAAATAGCAAGAGTTTTTTTTTAAACAGAAAAAAGGGGAAAGATTTAATAAATGAAGCCGCGACAACAGTTATGTTTGTTGGCATAAAGGGGGGTGGGAAGTGTAGGACTGCAGGGTTTGACAAACGGCTGTGTGGACATTTCAACGTGCAATACCCCGGGAAGGAGCTGCAGAGCGGTGCGCAGAGAGCCAAGGCATTCACCGTCTCCAAGTCTCTTCTTCTCTTACACTCTGTAAACACAACCAGCCCGGCAGACCCTGCTGCTATTGAAGATTTTCATAAGCTAAATACTGTCGTTCACATTGATTTGTGCTCTAACGCTTGACTTTTTTCCTCAATCCTGCTTCTTTTGGACAACCACGGTAAGTAGAATAAACCTTATACTGTATCTACCGCTTTGTTGTGGACGCGCGTCCTTTACGCGGCGCAGTAAAGAGAAAGTTTTGACTGGAGTATTAAAAAAAAATGCAGAATATATTCTCATATTCATGTTTAATGTGCCGTTAAAGCGCACATTGCATCCTAAAAATCCAAGCGCATGAGCGGATTTTTACGCATACTTCCAGTTCTTGCAATTTTTAGCGCATTTTTTCCACATTTATTGTAAAAATATGTGATTTGCCCCCGAGGAGAGTGATGTAAACACCCGAAGAGCGTGTGAAAATAGCAGAGGCTAATTATGCGTGTCCAATGCACGGCTCCACGGAAACACATCCTTCCCTATAAAACTCCTCCTAACGACGTGAAATTTTAAACTCCTTCTTTTGTGAACTATTTATTTGACTAATTAATGAAAGCCATAAACACAAGACATCATCATTAACAATATTTAGGTTACGAAATAGCTTAATTTCGCTTAATAATGTGACATTACACAAGTCGCTGTTTCATTTTCCTAATTTTATTTTAATCATCATTCACTCAATAGGTAATTAAAATTAATTTTCCTCATAAACAAGACCTGTGCCAACTTCAACTCCCCCTGCTTCTAACCTGAGCGCGTTTACAAGCCAGATAATTCCAGGAGGACACCTCTCACACACAATTACACTGTTTTTTAACTAGTTTTATATTTCTTACAAGTGGCTCTCGCCCTTTTTCAGGTGCGCACACAGAACTCGTATGAAAAAAAAAATCAGTGGATGGCATTAACAGGCGGTAAAATTTCATCTGGTGGTGTCAAATTGAGGTCAGTTTAGGGTTAAAGCTCTCGGTGTCCGTGTGGGGACATGGCCAGCTGCGTTTGGATTCATTAGAGGAGGGGGAGAGAGGATCCATTTCAAGGAAAACACTAGTGGGACAATCACCAGGCTAAAGATCCACTGCATGTCACATCCTAAAAGGTGCACCACCAGGCAGGACCGCCGAGCAGCAGCACTGAACTTCCCCACTCCTCTGTTTACTCTTTGCAGGACTTACAATCCCACCTCTCCCCCTCTTCTTTCTCTTCTTACCCTGCAGGGCTCGGTTTGTTCACACACACACACACACACACACACGCACACACACACACAGCCTGTTGCTAAATATGGAGAGAAATGCATTGTTGATTTAATTCCCTCAAAAAGATCAGTGATATGAAACGGGCTTCAAATCCTCTTAGTGACCTTAAACACTCCTGGAGAAACAATTGGCGCTCAACCGCAGGAACAAATAAAATCGCCCTAATCTTGTTTGTAACTTTGTTCTTCTTTGGCCCTCTTCAGTATTTGAGATTATGTAAATCAGCTCAGCTAATGTATAGAGGCGCCGAGATAAGACTGGATCATAGACTGACTACTGGAGAGGCTCGGGAAGTAAAAAACTTGCAGCTTAAACAATGATAAATAAAAGAAATGCAGATTTTTTTTAATGCATAATTTAGCCTAAAACTTTATTTTTTGCGCTATAAAAGTAATGCAGTTTGCGTCATCCCTGTGTGAAGAACGCAACGGATTAAATTATATTAATAATCTCCACAAACACTGAATTTTCCTCATTTGTGACACATTTATTTCAGATTATTTTATTTATATTTTGTTTATAATATTTTGGCTTTCCTCCTGCAGAAAGCATTACCTCAGCCGTCTCAACCTGAACTCTTTTTGACCCCGCCGGAGTGAAATGTGACTATAGGGTTTCAGAAAGTGGAGTGAGCAACTCAAATACTTGTAAAAGTTTCGCGACTAACTGTAAATTCTTCAGCTCCAAAGCCTCATTTTCCCCTCCACCGATTCTCAGAGTCTGGTGTCAGAGGGTTAGTAAAGGGAGGAGGGAGACAGCGAGAGAATGAGAGAAAGAGAAGGAGAGGAGGGCAGCAGCAAATGTAACTGTGGCTTTTCCCTTCATAGACTCGCTGGATGGAAAATATGCGGCCATGTAGCGACACCTGGCGGCCACAGCTGGTGCCGAGCTGTCGAGAGAGCTGAAACAAACGAGAGAGAAGGCCCATAAAATAAAACAAAAAATCATTTGATTCAATTTACACGAAATCTATTTTAAAAAAACGTCAACAAGATCGTGTTTTTAAAATTACAGAGAATAAAAATAAAGTTGTTTTTTTTTCCAGCACAGAGGCGTAAATCTTAAATATGAATATAATAAAATGCATATTTTGTTTCAGTGACTCTGTTCAAATGCATTTGTTTCTTATAATAATTAATTTAATTTAATTTAATCTAATTTAATCTCGGCAATTCTTTGACCATAAATTTGTTTTAACTGTTCACACTCTTCTCATCTGATGCTGTTACAAGATTTGTGCTGTCTTGTGTCACACAAACTAGAAAAATGCGACCTTTAATAGTCGAAGTTTGTCTCTAATTACGTGAGCAAAATTATTTTCAATTTATACTGAATGTAAATCGGGTTTCATATAAATCCATATCAGTTATTTAAAATACATATTTACTACGCAGCCCTATATCTAAAAAACAAAGCACACGGATGCTTATATTATTATTATTATTTTAATATTAATATAATCCGGACGACTGTTATTTATTATCGGCTATATGACACGTTATTGCATGTTAGAATAAAAAAAAGTGAACAAATGAAACCAGTAAGGGTTAATCTCACTGAAGCGAAGCCTAAAAATGTAAAAGAAAAACAAACCTTAAATTGATTAATATTGTGATTTAAAAAATCAGCGCGTCATATATCAAAATATTAACGTTTAAAAAATACATTTAAAATTCTTTCTTATGTATATTAAACTCTTTCACGTGTGCAAACTATGTTGCGTTCCCCCCCCCCAAACGAATTTCAAAGCTTCTGCGTTTTTCTAACATGTTAAAATAATAAATATTTCCCTGTGTGCCTGTGCCCAGTCTGCAGCCTCTCTGCTGCATGAGTCTGTGCTCGGCTGCTGTGACACAGTTTGAGCAGGTCACCGCCGAGATTAGAGCCCGTCGTTAACGCCTGTGCGGATACACCAAATGCTGATTTAATGAGCTTGCATTGGCTGTTTGTCCCAGAATACCTGGTGTGCATGTGTTAGTAACGCCACACACTATAATCCCTGTGTTTCCCCCTTAACACGTGGCTTTGGGGACAGTCTTATACACTACTGGTGCAGATTTGAGTATGATTTTTCCTTTTTTCCAGTTAGATTGAACAGGTCGAAGCCTATAAGGCCCGTATCCAGCCACATTACCAGATGTAATTGAGAGAAGTTTAAGTGGAGGCCGGGAAACCGAGGAGTTAATAGCGGTGACCCTCTTGCTGTGCCTCTGTCGCTCATCATTTATCAGGCTTAAGGGGCTTAAACAGGCAGCACAGACCCACCTTTTATTACATATCAAACCCTCTCTGCCTTATCTACATTATAGGAAATACATGCATCGTTGCCTGTTATGCGGATTTGGAAATAGAAACATGTCCAATAAAGTCGCCCTCCTCCGCTGATCAGAGGAAATATGGCTTTAGGCGCTGCACAGACAACCCCGCCGCTTTAAGCCTTTATTAAATTGTCTTAATTCCCCTCTCTCCGCTTTGAAATGAATACAGATTCCACTCTTGTGTTGTTTGTCCAGTGCGGAAGCGGGGGAATGTTAAGTGTGGATGTTTTCACGCTCCCAATATGATTAGAAAGTGAATAAAAATTGCACAGAGTTAAAGCAAGCAGCCTGCAAACTTGTCCAGATCAGAAATAACGTATGTGGAGCGCTAAAACTCGACATTTAACAAGGCTGTAAGGAAAATAGATTTGCATATCTTATCCCAAACTCAGGACGAAGATATCAGTAAAAAATGCCTGCTTTACTCAGGCGATACAATTAATTAAAATGTGAGAAAAAGAGAAAAGTTGGGATATATTTAGCTTGTCATTCACCTTTATTTATAGCCTTAATGAATTACATGTCTTTTAAAGGGAGACAATTAAAACAGCTGCCTATGTCTGTGCAAATTTAACCTAAAGTCTATTTAATAGGTTTATTTTCAGTGTTAAAAGTCATTTTTTTATTTCACATTTGGGTACAGGAGAGTATATTTCTTACATTGTTTTTTTTTTTTTTTTTTTCTAAAGAAAACGCTGGCACAGTGTTTCAGTTAAACTTCAGGGCCAAGCCTGAGTTGTTGTCTGCTGGTTTCCTCCAAGGAGAGCTCAGTCAGTCAGCCTGAACGCAGCTGCATTCACATGGAGTGACGGGTTTTGATATTCCAGTCACACAACAGAGTAAACACTGCTCTCCTATTCAATAAACATCATTGACAAGGTTCCATATCCAGCTATTTGAAATACCAAGCTTAACCCCATTGAGTATTAGCATTTTTTTTTATTTATAAATGAAAGTTTACAGTGGAATTTTATCTTTTAGTCAGTATCAAGTACATAATGTAACAACTGTAAAAATGATCTATTTTATTTACTTAAAAAGTTGAAAAGACAAGTTGAGGTAATTTGATAATAATTAAAAACAAATACGTTTGATATTAATTCAGTTGTACTT
Source organism: Lutjanus campechanus (assembly GCA_027495735.1). Taxonomy (NCBI): domain Eukaryota; kingdom Metazoa; phylum Chordata; class Actinopteri; order Lutjaniformes; family Lutjanidae; genus Lutjanus; species Lutjanus campechanus. The sequence goes on from JAJHUR010137832.1 coordinate 55,966, forward strand.
GAGAAAACATGTTCGCAATGTTTACATTATTGTGAAAACAAACTTATTTTAAAGGGCATTAGAGACGCAGGAAGTTTTCATCTCACATGTTTTCTCTAATTACTGAGGTGAGGTGAGGTTTGTAATGATTCAAAACAAACATTTCAAGTAAAAGAAACTTCATATTAATTCAGCTGTACTCAAGAAAACATTAAGCACAGTAAGCATAAGATATTAAGTTGAACCAACAAATCTTCAGTAACACCGAACAATACAAACAAACATGTATTTCTTTTGCATTTTACAAAGAAGGGTTCAAGGAAAGTTTTAACTCTCAAACAATGCATGCTGGGAAGTCTGATCATGCTTCTGTAGAAACTTAATTTAACAAGTTGATTGAACTCTGTACAGTACATTCATTCAGCTTCTCTTTTCAAGTCAAAAGATTTCAAATTAGAGGAACTTGTGTTTTTAAGGTCTGAAAGAAAATACTATAAATTTTCAAGTTTAATCAGCTTGAATAAATAAAACCTGTATATTTACATTAAGTAAATGAGAAACAATTAGTTGATTCAACTAAATACCTGTATGATTTTTGACCTTTAAATTATTCTTTGTTCGCCAAAAAGCAAGTTTCCATCATACATGTTTTCTTCAAACTATAAAAAAGAAGGGTCTCAGGAGAATTTTAACTTTCAAACAATGCATGGTGTTAGTCTGCTAATGTGCTGATCATGTTTCTTTAAGAAGTTCATTCAATGAGTCGACTGAACTCTGCACAGTACATTCACTCAGCTCTTCATTTCAAGTCAAAAAACTTTAAGTTAGAAGAACTCATGTTTATAAGTTCTGAAAGTAAATACTAGAAATGGTACGTTTAATCATGTTGAATAAATAAAACGTTGATGTTTATGTTAAGTTCATAAGAAAAGATTTCCACTAAATTCCAGTATGATTTTTTTTTTACAATGAAATTAGACTTACCTATAGTATATACATTTTCATCATATGTTTTCTTCAAACTATAAAAAAGAAGAATCTCAGGACAGTTTTAACTCAAACAATGCATGCTAATATGCTAATCATGTTTCTTTAGAAACTTAATTTAATGAGTTGATTAGTGTATACATACGTACATAAAGAAAATGAGAAAAGATAAGTTGATTCAACTAAATCCCTGTATGATTTTTTTTACAGTGAAATTATTCTCTGTTCTCTGAAAATTGACTGTACTGTTTTAATCTAATGGAATTAAAGTATTTTTAAACTGTGTTTCGGTTTCTTCTCTTTTGATTTTTTTAATGTGTTGTTTTCTGCTCCAGTATATAAAAAACACACAAGCTCATAAGTAACACACACACACACACACACACACACACACACACACACACACACACAAGCCCACACCAGAGATTATAAGATAATGAAATAAATGAACCCAAGAGACAAAAACTATTCATTTGAGTTGTAATAAACTTGCGCTTAGTGACCTCATGCTTACTACCCTCACAGCATGGGACAGTCCCAGTCGAAAAACCACTGCTGAACATTTAGAGAAAACACACACACACACACACACCACTTTGCTTAACACAACATAGTCTTCCTCATGACTCCGCTTGTTTGAGACACAATGCAGGTAAACAAATGCAGATGGTTTGTTTGTGTTTGTGTGTTTTGTTTTAGTCCCCCTGCTTCTTCTTCTTCTTTTTTTTTTCCTGTTTATGTGTTCCCATTTCCATCTCCTCTCCTCTCCTCTCCTCTCTCCCTCCTCCTCTCCCCTCCTCGTCTTTCACTCCCTCCTTTCCTTCCCTCAACTCTGGTTCTGCAGGAGTTCACATGATCAAGCAAGGTACCCAGGTAATTACCTGGCATTGTCAAATAAAGCGGCCACTGATTCAAATGAGGAGTGAAATATCAAAGAGCAGCGTTGCCTTTGCAGCCACTACTTATCCACACAGGAGACAGAGAGGAGATCTGAGAGCTCGGGGACCTGCAGGGAGGCAACAACAACACTCAGCCCTTCCCTTCCTAGATAAATATCACCAATGGAAGCAACAGAGCCAAACATGCCCAGGTTCACTAGGAACAGTGGATTTATTTGTATTACATATCCTACATGTCCATTATTAGCTCCTTTATGGTGGCTGCAGTGCAACTTTAACAAGAGGGGATTCTGCTGTATTCCCAGACCTTCCTGATGTGCGTCCTGCTGAGTCTCTCTCAAAAGGTCAAAGGTTGGAAATTCATGAATTGCGCTCTGAAGCTGTCATGCAATGTTTCCGATCTTCTGTTATAGAGCGTTTACTCTATATTTTTGGATCAGATACAAAAGGGAGGACTAAAGAGAAGCTAGTCGCAGAGATTAGAAGTGAACGGCGCATTAATGTCTGGCACTGCAAAAGTCCAAAGTCCTCAGCTCTGATTAGCTAAGATAACCGCAGCAATCATTTATAATTTCCAGAGTTTGTATTTTATTTTCCGCTTGCTGAAAGTTGTACAAGCTCAAATGAATTTTTCTTTCCACTGCTGGGGCTGATGGGCGATGTGGTTTAAAGATAATATCTCAATATTTTTTACGATTTATATCTCTGTATACACATTTTCTCTAAAATAACACTGCAAATTCTCTAATAGTGATTTTCTGAGAATGTGATGCATTGCTTTAGGTGGAGCTCTGTGGAGCAACAGATGCAGAGCACTCATATGTATTTTGAAAATACCACACAGTTTCAAAGTTCTGGAAAATTGTACACAAAAGGGGACAAAAGATACTGGGGTATGATATTCCTATGAGTTACATGGTAATATAGATTTATAATTCTGAACTTTCTAAGAACAATACCTCATCAAAATACTGTTGCTGGTGCTACTGTTGGATATTATTCAGAACCCAAAATAGTGATGGAGACTGATTTAGTTGATTTAGTAGACCAAAGTGTTACTCCCAAACAAATATTTAATTTTTTTTGTATTATTTTGTTTTTGGGTTGTATGTTTATTGGTATTTTACATGCATATAAATGCTGAAATCATCAACAAAACTTTGAAAAAGTGAGAAACAAAAGATTAAAATACAGTAAAGTAGGGCTGGCCGATATGGACAAAATCAAGTTCAGAAAAGTGCAATTGCAACTGCAATGCAGCCTTTAAACCAGGAAAAGACAACACTTATGTCGTATCAAGATATAATGACATCCAAAATCCAAGATGATATCTAATCTCATAATATCGATATATTGATCAGCCCTGCCCACCGCACTGCATGATTCTGCTTCTACAACGTACTATCTAATATACTATGTAATTCCTCCTGCTGCGTGATGACGCAGGACTGACAACAGCGAGACCTTTGACACTTTGTCACAGTAAGTGGAAGGTGATCTCAATGAACAGTGTCATCACTCTGGAAACAAACCCCCCATATACGAAAAGCTCATTCCTGCTCCCTTCACGTTCCAACTAGACAAGCGGCGTCCTGGGATTTCAGCCGAGCACAGAGAGAGTACCTGTAATTTGACTTGCCACGTCTAAATGGAAGTTGAATAGGTTACATTGTGCAACAACAAATAAAATGCTCGCAATGCTTTAGTGACTGTTTTTCATGGTTGGAGGCGAAATGGGGCTGGTGACGATGTTTGAGTGTTTAATGCTATAAACACACAGACTTCCCTCCCTCTGGCATATGGAAGGCTCCCAGGGACACTTTGCATGTAAATATTCATAGGGTGATGGGATGGGCTATTAATTATTAAGCACAGTAAAGAAGTGTAATACTTCAGCATTTAGCACATGAATCTTATTTTTTATTTGCTGCACCTGAGGAGGAACATTTCAAGACATTTTTCACAAAATGGTTCTCCTTGTGGGGCTGAAAAACTAAGGATGTGCTCAATAATGACGACTCTCAAGGAGTAAAGAGCAATAATTCTGAAATAGAACATGAGAATGTACATGATTAACATCTGGGCTAAGAGGCAAAGTCTGTTAAACTGATCACAGCAGAGCAGAAAGACATTTGTCAAGTATATTTTCCTGCTAATCTTATACCAAAAGTAGTGACATGACCACCGCACCGTACACTGTAAATTCTAAAAAGTTAAGTTTACTTTGAAAACCAAGAAAAATATTATAGAATGAAACAAGTATGATGGCAAAAAGTACTGGCAACTCAGTGTAAGTGAGTAAAATTAAAAACTAGCATATATGAAGTTAAAGACACGATTTAATATAAGAAACAACAATGTTTGCTTTTACAGTGTAAAACCGAATGCTCAGATAAATTAGTTGTAATACATAGTGAAAACTTAAAATGTGTTTATTTCTACTGATTTAAAAATGTGAATTCCAGTAGTTTTCTTTCTTTTGTATTTATTAAACTCATAATTTTCAATTAAAATCAACTTTACTGAACATAAAATATACTTAAAATACTTAAATTCATTCAGTTTTGTAGACTTATTACAATGAGAATGGTGAATTTACTGAAAATATTTGAGTTGGCTTTATCATTTTAATTTCTCTGTAATCAGAGAGTACATGTAACATAACTCAAAATATTTAAGATCTGATAATCTCCAACTTTTAAGTTTTGACCTCCAAAAAGTTGTGGCAACTGGTTGCCTCATTTTTTTTATTATTTTATTTTTTTGAGTACTGACAACTCATTTGGGTTTACGGTGGTGTAAAGTTTAAAAATGTTACTTTCCTTTTATTTAGGGCTGCAAGATATTCAGTTTACTGTCACAGAGGAGCAAAGAAACAGAAGATATTCACATCTGAGAAACTGAAATCAAGGATTCCTTCTTGAAAAAGAAGAAAGTAGTCGGCGATTAATTTAATCGATTCATAATTGATTCATTGTTGCATCTCTAGTACAATCTATTGCAAAAAAAAAAGACTACAAATGAATTTAATAGACAACTAATCAACAAATTGTTGCAGCCCTATTTTGATTTTTCACATGTACGGAAGAACTTTGAGCACTTTCTGTGTAACTTTCCAGGTGAACCACATCAGCACTCATTCCTGCAGCTCTTTGCCTCTGCACAGCCTCGCGGCCTGACAGACTGTCACAGTGTGATGGAGCTCGAGTGGGGCCACCAGTGAGAGGTGGTTAGAGGTCCATACCTGGGCTTCACACTCCAGACATTTGACAGCCAAGGACAGAAGTGGTCCTATATGACTGGAAAGTGTAATTCTATCCTTGTGCTATAATTTGGACACTGACTATTTAAAGACAGCATGTTTGCCTCAGAGGAAAACACGCTTATTTGGCTACGTATGTGCTCATTTTCTCCTATATTCACTGTCTGAAGCAGCCCGCATTTCTGAAAGTTGCAGATATGAAACAGAACGGGCTTTTCAATTATGAGCTAAAGGGGGAAAAAATGACCTAGATACGATCAGGTCTTTGAGAGTTCACATCCTATTGTGCCACTGACAGAAATGAACCAGTGATCTCCATCATCTGCGCTGACAGGAGTCAAAATCAAAAAGGACACTGCCATTCTGTAAGATCCCTGCAATCCAATTCAATTCATTTGTGCCCTGAAAAACTCAGTATCATCTGAGTGGAATTGAATTAACAATTTCCCCAGCTGATTTGGTCTTTTTAAAACCCTCATTACACAGAAGCATTGTATATATTATGGAATCCCTTGGAGGAATATGGAACGAGGAGTCTATGTTCATCCTATCATCACAAAGTTGTAATATTATAATCAATTAGCATGGATGAACTAATTGTCCAATCTCTCACTTGCTAATTAACCCTGGAAATATAAATGGGACAAACTAATGCACCATTTTTTAAAGGGGATGCACAAATTGAGCTCATGCTTTAGTTAACGTGGTTGGTTTCTTCGGCGGGTCGTCAATATGTATGAGCTACATCAAAGCGTAGAGACAGAAATGAGGCCTGCACAAAAGCGGAACACATTTCAGATCCACAATATGCAAATGTGTTGGTTTTTGTTGAACTCTGGTGTTTGCATAACTTCGCTTGACACAGTCTATGAGAGCTTTTCTGTGCCACTTGTGTACAGACTACAAAACACACTGTCCTCTGGGATATTTTATTTTAAAAGGCACACTCGCAGCTCTGCATAAATACACTGAATTTCAATGCATCTGGAAACAGTTCTTATTTTCCAAATTGCTGCAGCCTAAATGTGTCTGAAATTACATAATTTGATGGAGAATGGGGCATGTTTAATGTGAGTCGATCATTATCAGTCAGTCATGTGACTGTCATACATGAATTTGATGTGTTTGTATGTCACAGTACAGACAAAAGGGTGTCAACTCTTGACCAGCACTGGTGTTGTTGTCCTGATGACTGGAGCACAGCAGCAAAAGTTCCCACATAGTGCCTGACTGATACCAGTGTTAGGGAGTAAAATGATTACAATATTCCCTCAAATATGGTTATCAAACACATGTAATGGGAGCAGGATATTTTACAGTTTAACATATATATTTTGAATAAGTATAAATAATTATAAATAAAAAATATAAATATAGTGGTGGTTAAAATGTGTTGTTGGACGACTTGTAAAACTGACATATATAGTCACATCTTAAGTTAGCTAATATTAGCACAAGTCTAGCAACCTAGCTAGCTAATCCACATCAATCATTAACTACCTAGTTGCATCTGATAGCTAATGTAGCAAAATGCTAGCTAACTAGCTACCTAATCTAATTTAGTTAGCTAGCTAGTTAGCATTTGGCTACAATTAGCTACCTTCAGATGTGACTATTATATACTGAAGCTATAATATATAACAATTCAATATTAAGATATCTGCAATGCTGTAGCGCTTCCTGCTAGTTGTTGCTAGTTAGCTGCTAGTTGCTATAACTTTCAGGAGAACATGGGATACATCAGAGAGTAACCAAGGAAGTCGCTGAATGTGACAAACATAACATGAATAAAACTTAATAAGTTACCTCGTCCGTGAACATGATTCCTGCCTGAGTCGTGTCAGATACATTTTCATCAGCTATGGTGGTTGTTTAAAAGCAAAGATAACTCCCATGATCCCACGCTTCTTCACAACGCCATCAAACTACGTCTTTTGTTATTCTTTTAATGTGAGAGAGACCCCTACAGGGTTCAACGTTTTTTTTTTTTTACTTGCGTTTTTTTTTTTTACTTGCTCAGTCGAACAAATGGTTCAGAAATCTACTTGCCCAAACTCCATTTTTACTTGCCCCTGTACAAATTGTTTTATTTATTAGCGATTATCAAATCCCAACAAGGACTAAAGTTAATTGTCATGTTTAATGTAGGGCTGCAAATTCTTGAACCATCCAAGTTTTTAAATGTCATTTTGTTGGACCAGAACCCAAAGTTTAATATGATAAGAAAGAGAAAATTGATAAGTCTCTATACTTTGAGAGGCTGAAAATAGCATTTTCTGCTATTTTTGCATGAAAAATTACTTCATCTTCAAATTGATCATCAAAATAGTTTGACATGTACTGGACATGTGAGTTTCTAGATTTACTCGCCCAAAATGGCATTTTACTTGCCCCTGGTAAGCAGGCTGTCCTTATTGTTGAGCCCTGCCCCATAATCTATATACTGTGCATTTAAACTTGAATTTAAAAAAAGACCAATTTTACATAACATTCTGCCTATAAAAATAAAAGATCATAATAAAAATGTAAATAATACGCATTATGTTCTGTCAAAAAGAAATTTTCATATCAACACTTAAAACAATACAGATGGATTTAGCTTATGGGTCAATATCCGCCAACCAATATATCACCAATATATGTCTGGCTCTATTCACAATGACTCCAGACAACAATCAAATACTCAGTGAGACACTCCAGGAAAATCTGTGAGATGTTTGTCTGTGTAACTGCACACTTCAGTTTCCAGGGAGTTGCCCCAGACTGACTTACAGTATGAATCACTAACAGAAAACCACAAACAATAAGCTTACTGTAAAAGAAGCCAGTTATTGAATGTCATTTAATTATGACAAACACAAATATGTGACCAGCTTTAAAAATCCAGCACATATTTTTCATTGCAAAGACATTATCATGTGTTAAAAATAAATGTCACCACCATACAAGGCTGCTTTTTGTTTATTGTATGAGCCCGAGATAAGAAATTGGCCCAAAATGGCAGCCAACTTTTTTGTTTTCACTCTTCGGGTCCTTTGTTCTGTGTTGTTGTCAAATTTGAAATTTAATCCTATTTTTCACCTGACTCCATCTGTAGAAAAGATATCCTGCATTCTCCTTTAATATTCACTGGTTGTTAATTATTAAAGGTATGTATTTGAATTATAAATATACTAGTTATACAGAAGTAGGCAAAGCAGGCATATAGCCCGAGGCTAAATTCCTCCATTACCCATTATTTTCCAGTCTGCCGTCTCCATATGCCTGCCTCCTATTCCTATGTCATCTCAAAAAACACTGAGGCATTCCTTTGTACTTACCTACCCCTCCCCACTTTGGCCACCCGAAAAATCTCCCCCTCCATACATATGTGTGCTGCTTCCTTGAAGTAGGATGTCACACTTGTCTTAAATATAATGAATCACTATCTTCAAGGCATCCCTGGATCCCAAACACTCCCCACAGAAACCTGCCTCGTCCTCCCCCGTTTCGAGCCTTCCTACATGTCACAAATCATCCGTTGTGGAGGGCTCTCCACTAAATCATTAACATTGTCAGAAATGACTGGGCCAAGAATGGGAAGAGCCCAGAGATGCAGCCGAGGCGTGCGTACGTATGATGGGAATATAGGATGGTAAACAAAGAGACGCAGCCTCATACCCACTCTTCCCTTTTCCTCGTCGTTCCCCTTTGCTTCCCCTTTGGTTTCTTTTTTTTTATTTCTCTCTTCCCTCCATGGGATTTCTGAACAACAAGAAAGAAAGTACAGTGTGAAGAAAAGTAAAGAAACTGTCAAAGAAGTTTAACAACTCTCGTGAAATTCTTAACCTCTTTTCTCTTAACTGCTGAGGAGTTTTGTCTTTTTCCTTGGAGTTTTTCTTAAAAAGCTCTTTGTTGTAAAAGCACTGTAAAGAACTGTGAGGTGCGATATATGAGGTTGAGGCTGGGTTGCGCCAACAAGGATTAATTTTTAAACCAGATGAAATCATGGTTTAACTTTAAATTATGTTGCATTAAACTTTGAAACTAGCTTACAATTAAGAAAAAAAATACATTTAAACCTCTCTTTAAACCTCAGTTTAGTTTTAATTTCAAACCTAGATTAAATTTCTTGCACTCAAAACTCAAATTTAAACTGTGATCCATTATTAACATTAAACTTACACTTGACGAGGTTATAAAGTTAAATTAAAGCTTCTCTGCTGAGTCATTATGAGTAGGCTAACTAGGCTAACTAACTTGCTAGCTAGCTAGCAAACAATGCAATGTTTTGTTGCCTTTTTCAGTTGTCTAGCAAACAGTGTATGGTTTTGTTACCTTTTTAACTAGCTCGCAAATAACTGTAGCTAACATTTAGTTAACTTTTAAGATAGCTCATAAACAATACAACATTTTGTCACCTTGCTAGCAAACAATGTTTTTATCTAGCTAGCAAATAGTGTGATGCTTTGTTAACTTTTTTTGCTAGCAAGCAAACAATGTAGCAAACATTTTATTAACATTTTTGCATGGCTCCAAACAACGTAACATTTTGTTAGCTTTTTAGCGTGGTAGCAAACAAAATAATGCTTTGTTAAGGAATACAGAGCAACCAAATGTTAGCGGTAATGGTTTCCCTTCCTCTTTTTTACTCACTAGGTCCCAACAGCACTCAAATTATTTTTTTTCTATATATTTAATTATTTTTGGGTAAGCAAGTGTATATTGATTAAACTATTACTCATTTCTATTCACATCAATAAACGTGGATTTACTGCTCTCCATCATCTTAAACCTGGATTTACTCATTTTAAACCTATAGTTTTGCTAAATTCTGATTAGAACTAATCTTAGATTAAATTAATCTTTGTTGGTGCAACCCAGTCTTGGGGCCAAACAGGTCCAGTGTTGAGAGGATAATCAAAAATATGATTTCTTTTCCTCACTTGGCTCGTCTAAAACTGTGGTGGCTTGCGTTGTTATCACAGAATGATAATTCTCCTGTCATGCAGCATTACAGTTTGTTCCATATATGTGCCACATCTTCAAATGCAAGCTCCTCATGTGACGCTACTTATCAGGCGATTTCCATTTAATGCTATGGCCATACTTATATCTTACGCATACACTCCTACCTATGCTATCATCCATCAAAAGGATTACTAATTTTCCTTCAATTTCCGTTGCTCTCCTAAGAATCTAAAGGATGATTGATAATGGATGAAGGAAAAGCACAGTGGTACTGTTTTTAACCTTGCTCAAGTCATTAATCCGCTTTATACCCATGAAGGTAGTAAAGGAGACAATGAATTAGTCATTAAAGCACAGGTCAGTTTATTAGAATTCCTGATTGAACTGTAAAACGACTTCTCCCGGGCTGCCTGGGCGGACAGAGGAATCTGCGAAACCAGGGAGAAAAAAAAGGAGCTGAGGGAAGCAGACGGGAGGAATTCCTGCACGAGTGCATTTTCTCTTGAAGAAAATGACAGAGGGGGTGTATTGGTAGCCATCGTTCACCTGACAAAATAACGCCTAATTAGCGCACGCTGTGTATCTGCACATAGTCAGGAGAAGAATCACATGCCAAGGATCATTTGAAAATGATCAAAGTACAGAAATGATGCTGGCCTGACAGATGAGGAGAGCACACACACACACATACATGTTCATATATATCAACACACAGAACCTGTAGTGACCATTTATTTGGCTGAACTTGCTCCGTGTCTTTGTTACCATGTAATGTTACTGATGTGAGCGCTGGCTTATGTTTGTCACCATTTATTAAGTCATGTGGTTGCTGGCTCCACTCCACAGGAAAAGTTCAGACGGCCTCGGATGTTTGCTGCTCCCTAAAACGGAGTAATGATCTAATGACTGGTAGGGGGGTCACACAGGGACCCTAGTGAAAGGATGTAATGGATAGGATCAAACCAAAACACGCCGCAAAGTTGGCACTGTTAAACAATGGACTCAGTCTGTTCCAGCGGAGTGCGTCTGCCCACAAAGTTCTGCTACAGCAAGAACAAAACCGCTTAGATGTCATGTCAGAACATGTAGAAATGAACTGAAATATTAATATTAAATAATGATAAACTAAAAAAAAAAATCGATATCTAATAACTGTTAGGCAGATTATCACAGAAGCACCTTTCACATTAAAGGGATGTTCAGATTATTTGAAGTGGGGTTATATGAGGTACTTATCCATAGACAATGCATTAGCTACAGTAAATGCGTACTGTAGCAGTCATCACGCCCCCAGTGTGGAGAAGCAGCAAGAGTACCATGTAGGAAACAAAACAATGTACTACTGTGGACAGGGTCAGCAGCAAAACATATTTTAGTCACTTAAACGTCCACTGTGTAAGATTTATGGGATTTACTGGCAGAATGTGGCAAAAATGAACTGTAAGTATGTTTTCATTAGTGTATAATCACCTGAAAGTAAGAAATGTTTTTGTTACCTTTGAACGAGCCTTTTATAACTACAGAAGGAGCAACTCCTCTTCCACGGAGTCCGCCATGTTGAACCTCAATGTTTCTACAATGGCCCTGACAAGACAAAGCAAATACTGGTTCTAGAGAGAGATTTTTGGTTTTTGCACAAGTTTCACAGCCACCATTGGTTGTCTTACATGCCCGGAAGTGGAGAGTGAGACCAGGTGTTTGCCATTTGCAAGCTCACTGCTACATGCCACTAAATTCTACACACTGGTCCTTTAAAAAAAGAAAGGTCTGCCTAAGAAAAATTAATACCACTTAGAGTGTACACTATATTTAGAATATTTTTGCTTCTTTAGTTTGCCATCAGACAACCATTTCCATGGTAATATAAGCTAATATTGCTCTCTCCAAACCAACAAAACTCCATGGGAAAAATCAGTAATTTGACTTTGCACTGCATGGGCGCTGCTGGTCTACTGATGCCTCAATCTGTTAGTCAGTTTGTATTATTGTGTGACTTTTCTGAATCCAAACTATTCTTTAAAACACAAAGTCACACAGTAACACAAAAAAACTAACATTAAGACCCTCACCTCCCATATTCTGCGAGGCAAAATGGCTGATGTCGCCCATGGAGAGAGTAATATTTAGTGTATATAACTGCCATTTCCTGCCAGAAAAAGCTGTCTGATGGAAACGTAAAGCAGTGGAAATATTCCAAATATAGTAAACACTTAAACTGACATTGATTGTTTTTAGGTGGTCCTTTTTCGAGTGGCTAAAATACTTATTTTCTGACCCTGTCTACCATCTAAATTGCTGAGTTTCTATGCTGGTGCTCCTCTCTGCTTCTCCAAACTGGTGGTGTGCCGACTGGCATCTACTGTAGGTAATACACTGACTACGGTTAAGTACCTCATACAAATCCATATTAAACAATCTGAACTATCCCTTTAATATTCTCAAATTGCCTGGCATACACAAGTGTAACATTTAACTGCTTGTAAAAAAAAACAAAAAAAAAACATCTTCCACTCCCAAATAGCCTGCATAAACACATATTCCAGTTATGAGAAACCAGTATGACAGTATGACAGCTGAGATATGCCATTATTAGGCAGCATTCTCAGTCATGTAAACATCTTACTCCATTAAATGGTGATTTTTGTGGCCTGCGTAAACTCTGTTTCCATGGCAGCAAACACAATATTGTTTATTTATGTAAACAAGGGTGTTTGTGAATGGGATATGAAGATCAATATAAACAGCCTATCCTAAATATGAGCTGCAATAGGGATGGAAATATTCTGTTATCACCATGCATCACTTCAAGCATGCAAGATGGGTTTTAAATCTGTAAAAAAAAAAAAAAAAAAAAAAAAAATATTTATTTGATGCTGTGCTTGAATTGTGCGTGATTGTTTTGAAACCAATCACCGCCCAAGGGCTTTCAAGAGCTGATTGCAACATGTCATGCTAACCAGGAAGGCCACTTATCACAGTGGTGGACTACAGAGGAGCTGTGTTTTGTCTATGCAACAAGAATTTAACTGAGTCACTTTAAGGAACACTTGAAACGGCTACACCAGGTGCTCTGTGCATGTGGGCACGCAGCCTCAACTTACACACTAAGAAAAATATTGTAAAACAAAAAAATAGTCAAATGACTGATAAAAGTAAACTATAGTAAAGTAAAATAAGGTAAAGTAAATGATCCTAATTCAAATAAAGTGCAAAAACAATAAAGATTTCATTAAAGATTTTACAAAGAAACTGTTATTTTATAGATTCTTCCTAAATTATTACTATCAAACACCTCAAATAAAGGTACTGACTAATAGTTTTACAGAGATTTGTCCTAGACAAACACCTTAAATAGTTAGAGTACTACTAACTTTACAGAGAAGCACTGTTCACTCACAGAATTTTCCTAAATTATTACGATCAAACACCGTCAATAGTTACAGTATTAATACTGTAGTTTTACAAAGGAATACTGTTTTTTTTAACACATTTTTTGTAAATTATTACAATCATACACCTTCAATAAAGTGATAAAACTAATAGTTTAGTTTTATACAGATTTTTCCTGAAAATGCATTGCTTTTGCACAGAGGAGCAGTGTTTTGTCTATGAAACAAAGAATTTAACCGAGTTACTTTAAGGAACACTTGAAACGGCCACACCAGGTGCTCTGTGCATGTGGGCACGCAGCCTTGACTTACACTGTGGTGATTTCTTGTTTACAGTCGTGTCTGCAGACTGTCATCCCAGTCCGTCTTACTCCCTAACTAAATGGAACTTTCATTTCCTGGTTTGTAAACGAGTCTCTCCCTCTGCTTTTGTTTGATATTTATTTATTCAGTTTATGTGACAGGAACAATGCACATTAATCAACATCTCAGCTTTCACATCACTGTAAATGTGTCAGGCCCTCTCTCCTCCCTCCCTCCTCCCCTCCCTCCTCTCACTCCTCCTGCTCTCCTCTCCTTCCCTCACAGTGGAGTAGCCTCAGTGTAACTCCAATCAGCAAATCAGCACCGTAACTCTAATGAGTGAAATTGCTTATGAGGGGAATCTGTTTCCGATGGTGGGCCTGATGATTAATGCGCACTGACAACATGTCTTTCCTCCAGGAGCTTTGCTGGGCCATGGCAGCTGTGTGACGCCACCTCCTCAAAGATGCCCCCTCTTCCTCTGAGAGGCTGACATCCCACAGGGAGAGGGAGAGACTGGAGGATCTGATGAGGACATTATATACCACAACTCACCACTGAATACCACCAGAATGGTTGAAATTTATATTTACTTTACATTCCTTAAAGTTGTGATGCACCAGAATGACACATAGCAGCCTGATGGTGAAGGTGAGCTACATGCAGGGTTACAACTTTTCATGATTGATAAATGGGCCTGTTACTTTCACAATGGATCATTTAGTCTATACAATCTCAAAGAATTCTGCACTATTTCCCAGAGACCAAAGCTTATGTTTTCAAATTGCATCCTACATCCAACCAACAGTCCAAAGCCCAAATAATCTTCATTTACTAACATAACTGACAAAGAAAGGCAGAAAATGCCTGCATTTTTGCTTGAAAAATTACTGAAATGATCAGTCAACTATCAAAATAGTTGGCAACTAATTTTCTTTTAATCAACTAATCGATTATCTGACTAATCATTGCAGCTCTAGCTACACGGTTCATATAGTTTGTGCATTTTTACTGTTACGCTAAACAATCAAAGGCAATCGTAACTACTATACACCCATAGCAACCATTGTAATTAGGCTATAAGAAAAACAACAACAACAAAATCTTTCTTGTTTATATCTGGGAATCATTTAACATACATAAAGTTTAATAAAAATGTAATTTGTTGTTTAACGAAAGAATTATTATCCCCATAGGAAATAAAGGTGACTGTTTGAGTACTTCCACAACTTGGATGGCTGTGACAGTCTCCTGGTTGAAACATCAGTGCACTAGAAAATATCTGGTTCTACGATAAGTAGTCAAAGGCACAAGCCAACTACAACTCCCAAGGTGCATTTTAGCTAGAGACATTTAATCACAGAGCTTTGAATTCCATTATTTTTGCCACCAAAGGTGGCTGAGAGCTAAAGATTACAGTGTTTTGGATGAATTTACCAACTGGCACGGTCTTGTTTACAAAGTCGGCACCGACGTTTTTCTTTTTAACTTACACTCACTCTGATCTGCATCTCTGACTGGCTTCCTCTTATGGGTATTGCGGTTTTAGAGCAGTTCACCATGACAGCAAAACATGATTTCTAAGACACAAGATTAAAACTAGAAGGGCACTTGAAGAACACAGACCTCTGTCAAGGCCAAATGTCCCATCACGCAATTTTAACTAAAGTGAGAAATAATTAGAGTAACCCACCCCATGATTTGGATCCACTCCAAAATGTAATGGATTCATCCTTGGCTCATGCTACAACCTTCCACCAAGTTTCATGAAAATTGGGCCAGTAGTTTTTTAGTAATTCTGCTGACAAACAGATAAACAAATGGCACCAAGAAAAAAAAAACTAGTTGGCGGAGGTAATAATAAAAAATGGTCGCCATAACATAAACCTATATGATCATTACATCATCCAGGAGAGTCCTGTGTTTCAATGTTATGTAACATAGAGGATTTTATTAAAAGAAACATTTGGAATACAGAGCAGGGGAAAAACACATCTGGAAGCAGCAGCTCCTCCCATGTTATATCTATAGAGAGTCTATAGAACCAAACTCAAAGTTATCGTGTGGCGTGATGTGATTGGCTGTTGCAAAGAATTTGGTTGCAAAAAGTTCAAATGGTTTGAATTTAAACATTAATGCAACATTTCTAGTAATCTCAGAGTAGAGGTGGGCAACATGATATATACCATCAGATAATATATATTTGGTCGATGTTACATTGTGATCAGCGCTGTAATCAATGATCAGGACTGTTTCATGATAATATTGTATTTTTTTACACAATGTGATAAAGTACTTTGATTTTTCAGGTATTAACTTTGCTGCAT
Source organism: Lutjanus campechanus (assembly GCA_027495735.1). Taxonomy (NCBI): domain Eukaryota; kingdom Metazoa; phylum Chordata; class Actinopteri; order Lutjaniformes; family Lutjanidae; genus Lutjanus; species Lutjanus campechanus. Next base: position 72,062 of record JAJHUR010137832.1, read on the forward strand.
TAGCCAAAAACAGATATTCCTCTCTGGTACTTTTATTCATCAACAATTGCTATCATGATATACTATTACCACGGCAGACCCAAATATAGGATTCTAGGATTCTAATAAAAGTCGGCAGATATTATCGATCTGATATCAGCAAATATGTTGTCTATTTTTTAACAGAACATGATACAGATTTCCATTTTTCAGTTTTATAGGCAGGGTTTTAAGTGTATTTGTATCTTTTTCTTAATTCAAGTTGCTCTATTTGTGTTTTTATTTATTCATAGTTATGTGTAATTATTAAAAATACCTGTGAAAGTTTACATTTTTAGTGCCTTGATGTGATTTTGGATTTTAAATATATATGAATAAAAAATACTGGTTGATATATTACATCAGATTTTTTTTACTCCTTAATGTCTCTTTCAGCAGGGAAATCCAGTATTGTATGGCTCTACAGGATTCTAACCATATTGCCCACCCCTATCAAGACTACAACAGCATTATATACAGTACGACTTTGGTTGCAGCAACCTGCATGACAAAGTTTCATGTGTGATGTTGCTCTCACAGGGGACCAGTGAAAAAGCGTACCTCCACACATTGTTTCATATGAGGGAACTCTGGCCTCAGCTGTTCAGCTGTTTCTATTTCATCATGCGTGTACATTTCATCAGGCTCCTGTTAACGCTGAGAGATTGCTCACAACTAATGGATATTTATGAATGTCTTATTAATGCTACATGAAATTAGCTGTTGTTTGGACAATTGTTTTAAACACATAAGACAATCGCACTAACAATCACACCCCTCTACTAGTTTTTAAAAAAAAGATACATTTATCCCTTTATCATCTGCAATGAAAGTGTCTTAGATATATATGAATCTTTTCACACTGTAACTAGTGTGTCTTGGCTGTGTAGCATGTGATGAGTCTGGATTAATCAGGAACAATTCATCTCCATACTTCACACTTCAAGAGAATTTCTTATCCGCCATAACCATCCTGTAAATTGCATTACACAGACTCTGAAACACTTATCCTTGGTTTGTAAGGCTCTAATGTAACATGCACCATTATCAAAGAATTTCTACCTAACGACCCAACTAACCCGAACACTCCGCTTCTCATTCCAAGCAGATGAGATGAGACCCCACTGAGCCAATGAGCTTCAACAAAACTGGCTTGATTGCCAGGGCTTTAGCGTCAATGATCCTGGAATAACAAGGAGCATATTGTACCATCAGCACAGGGCTGCACAGCCAGGCCTGTTCCAGCTTAACAGGCTCTCAGCTGCCTGCGCTCAATGATGGAGGTAATGACATTCTCTCATGATCCAGCAATACAGGTGAATAGGTAACCATATGGACAGAGAGGAAGAAAACTGTGGAGCAGAAAAACTGGACATCTTATACATTTAAATAATGTGTAAAATTACCTTGTGATTAGAAATAATGGGGGTAATATAAGCCTAAATCACAGTAAATTATGAATGATTTTTATATCATCGTCTCCACGTGTTTAATCTTTTTAAAAGGTCAAAGGGTGAATGCACAGAAAACTTTACAGTTAAACAGAAAGAACTAGAAATGTGCCAATCCACTTTTTTCAGTTCCAATCTAATTCTAATATCTGAATTTGGATATCTACCAATACCGATACTACACCAATACCAGCAATCTTTAAAAAAATAATAATTTATCATTATCATCATTATTGTTGTTGTTGTTGTTGTTGTTAGTAGTAGTAGTAGTTGTTGTTGTTTTTTGCTGTTTGATTCTAAAAACTAGAGACGTACCAGTCTGCTTTTTTTTTCAGTTCTTCTCCGATTCTGGTATCTGAATTTAAATATCTGAAAATCAACGTAAAACACACAACAAGATGAAACAGACAGCGAGAGAGACTCGGCCGTGGCAAAAAGGTGAGGCTCAGTTAGCTTTGCATAGAGACAGCAAGTAGAAATATCCTTCTGAGGGCTACTTTTTACTTTTATACTTTGAGTACATTTCAGAGCCTGTACTTTTTCACTTTTAATTGCGGTAAGAGGTTGAATCAGTACTTCTACTTTTACCAGTCTTTTTTTTAACACAAGTATCTGTACTTCTATTTCAGTAAAGAATGTGTGTACATTTGCCACCCCTGTGCACTGCTTAGAGTTTACGTTTGCTATATTATGTTCTTAAATCCAAATGTTACTGCTTATTATTGTTTGTCATGTGTTCATTATGTGTTTGTAATGTGTTTGTTCAGAATATGGTGGTTTACGTAATTATCAATTATGTAATTGTCATATAGAATAGCGCTATTCAGCTCACAATTTGCACTGCTTAGCGTAGCATTTACAAATGGAAAACATGTGGCAAACACATTGTGGTGTGGAATTTAGATCAAAATGTGGATTGTTGGTGTGAGACCAATACCCAAGGAATGCCTTATGTCACTATTGGCCCCTAATACAGATGTTGGATCTTTCTGTCCCATCTCTACAAAAAACATGATATTTAGATCATGGATGACTAATCCTGAAAGATTAACGACCATAAATGTGCTCTGGCATTGTGTCTATGAGGCACATGTACAGTATCAGCTTGCAAGCAAGTCATTATCACAGTGAGAGCACTGACGCTGCCACGCATCCCTGTCAATATTTTGAGTGGAGCTGCAGTACTTTGCACAACTCTATAGGAAGTGGATTGACACTCTTATCAAGCATGAAAATCCATTTCTTGTCTTTTCCGCTGCAAAGACACCTCGTCAGCCTGTCCCTGCCAGATGCCACAGTAGTTTTGACTGAAAATAATAATAATGATGATTTTGATTATTAAGATATGACTGACACCAAAACAAAGAGCAGTCATAGTGCTTTGTGCATTTGTTTTTAATTTCCCGCATGTTTTTAATCACAAAATGTGACATCTGTCACATGGAGGCCTCTGATGTGAGTGAGATGGAAAAATAACATGTGGCTCTATTTTGCAGAACAGTATGTTTATATATGGCTTCATGCATGTGTGCATACATAACTACTTGCACATGCATACTGTTTGTGTATATAAATCTTTGTATGCATCTTTTTTGTTGTGTCTATGGTGAGAATGAGAATATACATCTGCTCAGTTTCCAGTTTATTAGGTACACACTAATGCAGTCTGATACAACAGTTCTTTAATAAATCCTACCTTCATTAAAATTTAATGTTCAGTTTTTGTGTAAACTGTTTTAGGGAGGTATGGATCTGTATGATCATTTTGGAGGCTGCAGTTTGTGGTGTTGTTAAACTGACCCGTCCTAAGTCCCATTCTTTATTTGCTCAGTGATCCAACAGTTGAGCAAGCTTTGTGTCTGGCGGAACCTCAGTCAACTACCTCCTTTGTTGTACTTAGATATGCTACATGCTACATTTGTCTATGTTGAAAAGAAAAAAAATGGTTAATAGATGGTTAATAGATGTTGCTGGGGGATATGTAAAGTGACATTTATATATATAGTCACATATTAAGTCAGCTATTAGCATTGGGTAGCCCATTTATTCTTATAGTTAATGTTATGCTAACTAGCTAGCTAATCTAATAGACAAATTATATGAACTAGACAGCGGGCGCAAAGACTGCGTCCATTCAAGCCAATGAGGATTGCTCACCTGTTGCTTACATGAAAGTTTTCTAGCTCTAGATTCATGTTAATGTTTATCTGACCTGATGTTCGCTGTATGCGGCCCACTGAATATGCACAGTAGTGTGCTGGCCCCACCTCTGGGTTTCTGCTCAGCCTACCGACGATACATTGTGTTGACATCACAGATTTTTAAATTTCTTTTCTCTGCTCTAGGGAAAGTTTTCAAATATAAAACTTTGATATATCAAAGCTTCATAATATAAAGAGTCATAACTGAACTGCTTTTTGGGCCACAGGGGAATTTTTTTTGCTGCATCACCACAAGTGACCACTGGGAAAAACTTAAAGTCAGACTGAGTGGCAATGCCCTGTCTGGGGTCTATGATACGTCTATGGTTCATTTATGTCAGCTGTTGGCTAGTTAAACCTACATCTGATAGCTAACATAGCAAAACATCATTCATTAGCTCACTAGTTAGATAAAATTTTGCTAGCTAACTAGCTGGCTAACAATTACTCAATACTCAACTAGCAAAACGGGGCAAGACTAAGGAAGGGTATACTGACAGATGTTTGTATTATTTTGTCCTTCTCATTTACGTTAATGAGGTTAGGCTAACACCTTTCTGTATAGTGCAATACAGTTCAACACTCTCTTACCATACAGCTGAATCAACACATCTCTGAAACAGCTTCAACAAAAACTGTGAAGACAGGATTCAGTGCAGGGCTGCTGTATTAGACTGCATTAGTTTTAGCTACTATGGGTGTACCTAATAAACTGGCCACTGAGTGTACATGCGCCCGGGTTGACAGTGATTGTGATAGTACAAAAGAAAGGTAGCATTATCACTGCTTTACATATCTGCCTGTCTGCTAGCTCCACTCATAAGCTTAGTCCATGTCGCTAACCGCCCTGGGAGTTCAGATAATGTTCCTTGGCTGGCAGAAGACAGGTTGATAGCTGTCAGGGACCGAAACAGAATAAATGACAGGGTTTCATTGGGGCGCCTCTAAGGCGCATTAGGGACCTCAGGATCCCAATCCCCAAACACGGGATGAAGAATCATTTTGTCACAAAGGCACAGGGTCGCCCATCACTGTCTAATGCATGCCTTGATTAATCGCAGGGATGGATCAACATTATGTCCCATTCAGGGTGATGCTTAATTGCCTCCGCCATCCAACTCATCCATTGCCCTAATGATTGTGCGTCTGCTCCCTTGGACACATGGTTAGTCTGGTGGACTGCAGCTTAGCAGGACAGGACTCCCTTAAACATCATCACCAGCTGAGAGCTTACCCTCTCCAGACACCTTTACCTCCCCCTAACCGCGAGTGTGTGGATAAATGGCGTCGGCTTCATCGCCTGTGGCCCTGTGTTTATATTCTCAGCAGAATGTCTGCGAGTGTTAATGTATGTAGATTTCATTTCTGATGAGTGATTATTTGACTGCTCATTTTGCCTGAGATTTATGGCACTCTCTCTATCTCCTGACTGCAGTGCCACTCTTATCTTTAATAAAAGAGATGAGGACATTAATCAGGTTTTGTTGGCGGCCCTTACTAAGACATTAAATGTATTGTATGGGGTAAGTAAACACGCTTCACATCCTTCTCCCTCGCAGATGAGGGAGAGAGTGAGGGAAGGAGGGACAGAAAGAGGCGAGCGAGGAGGAGAAAAAAACCCTCATTATATTTATCATAATTTCACATCTGCTGTTTTTGAAGCAATGTACCATGAGCCCATAAAGTGTATTACAACTGTGCATAAATTCAACTGATTTGTGGCTGGAGTAGCTAATTCCTTGAGTACATTTTAGAAAAACAAGCACTGAGCCCTGAAATTGCAATTCCATAAAGGCTTTAAATTACTGAGTACAGAATCAAGAACTTGCCTGATGTGCTGCGCATGGTGACCGTGTTATAGGGAAAAGCAGCGCTCCCAGAGATAGAGACAATAAAACCTGAGATGAGTGAGCCATATACTCAAACAAAATAAAGGAAGAGAAGATGGGCTGGCTCCGTGATGAGAGGGAGTGACTATATCCCTGCATCTCATTTTACCCTTTTAACCATGAGGATGCATCTGAGAGGACACATTTCGTTTTTTTTTTCTCCCCCTGCCATAATATCTGTCTCTCTCTACTTCACATCTGTGGAAGAGTTTGTGGATGGATGCCAGCGCTGCATGCAAAGCCTCATTCAGAAGCAGTTAAAATGAAATGAATCTCATCATTAGCAGAAAGGGGAGGATGTGTACTATGGGATACTCCTTAACAACACACAAAAAACAGAGAGGGACACGCATTCACAACTTCAATAGGACTGGGTGAAATATTGAATATATTCAGGTCAGGGATATGAATTAATGTGTGATATAGCAGTTGACCATAAAGTCATATTCGAGTTTTCAGTGTTTCCTCTGGTCAGGGGTAGTTAGTTCAGTCAGCCTTTAAGTGTGTAGATAAGCTCAGGTTGCAGTATCATGGTTACTGAAGGAATGTGTGTTGCGTCTGTTGTGATAGAAAATAAATAAAATTCCCTGTTTATGTAATGGTAATGGTGTCTGCTTGTATAAAGTCAATACCCAAATTCTGAAAATGTCACGATCATCTACAGCACTGAAATTACCCATGATGCAATTCTTCCGGACCTCACAGGGGGAACATATACACATACAAGCGTTCTAGTCTGCCATTACTGCCAAATGAAGAAGAACATAAACATGTTAAAGATGGCGACAAGTGCAGTTGCAGCGACAGCTCCGTCTTGACTCATCAAAAAGAAAAGCAGTAACAGTTGTATATGGAAGTGTTTTGCGTTTGAGGCAGTTCATCACGAATTAATGATGAATTCACAAAAAGCAGTATGCATATGATGCTATCTAACTGCCATCTTAAAGGAGGAATAACTTGCAGCTTCCACTTCCAACAACGAATCAACGAAGCACTTCAAAGACAGTCGAAACATGCAAATGCACAGTGAGTGAGTCCCAATTCATGTCACATAAATCCATAGTGTTATCCTCATCCTAAAATACATGTTACCAACATTTTCGCTTGACACAGCTGGCATCATTGTGTGTTTAATAGCTTATTTTTATTTATCACTCGAAGGCTACATGCCACTATGGGTTTTTTTGTAATGTTCAAATGGTTTATGGAGTTAAGGAGTATATGTTGAAGTACGTGGGATTTATTGTGTTGCTTTTTGTTTTTTATCGTGGTCTAGAACTGGGTATTGAGAATTGTGGATTTCCACTGGTATTAATATCGATAACTAAATTTCTGGTATTGTGATTTTTTTCTCTCTGCTGTGGTGTGGACTTTTGCAGCTTCATATTTGGGACACCTTCAATTGTGCCTTAAGCTTTATTTGTAGCTGGCGAGTACCTAAGTAAACTTTCACAGTCTGGACCAACTTTTCACAACAAACCAAACTTCATCTCACACACAGGTTACCTAACAGCCTTCCTGACAGGGGAAGTCTCGGCTGTTAACACACAAGTACAGTTAGACTGTGGGTCTGCTAACCAGAGACGAGAAAAGTATGCAGGTCCATTACTTAGGCAAAAGTATAAAGTATTACAGCAAAATGTACTTAAAGGGTCAGTTCACACAGAAATGAAAGTGCAGCAGAATCTCCCAAACAAATGAAGTGAATGATGACCAGTTTTCAAAAGTGAAAAAAAAAACAACTGAAAGAAAAGCATAAAATGCCTCTGTACTGCTCATCTGGTGTAGTTCTTAAGTGTCCTAAAGCCCCAACATGCCAACTTAACATGAAAGGCATCATTTACACCATGTTTTTAGCCTAAATCTTAACTGTAGCTCTTTAGCTTGGAGCAACGTTCACATGCATGTGCACACTCTGGGTGTGTGTGGTATGACGGTGTGCACATACAAATGAACAGCATGTCAGGGCAGAGCAGTATGGAAGCATGTTATGGTTTTTGTTGTTGTTGTAGTTGTTTTTTTTACATTTGAAAACTGGTCATCATTTACTTCAATTGTTTTAGAGATTTTGCAATGTTATTTTCAGCGTTTCAGCAAATTAAACCTGACCTTCAATTGGCATGAAGGTGAGCAGATACTAACTGAATTTTCATTTTTGAGGGAACTCTGCTTCTAAAGTAATGATTGTGTGGTAAAACGGTCACTGTTAGTGTTTCACTATTTTATATGATGTTGCTGGCTTAATATTACAGCTGCATTAATGTGTATGTTGTATTTTACTGCTGTCAATGTTTAAGGTTGTACTAATGTTAACCACTTTATATACTATAGTTGGGTTGGTTAGTTATATGTTTGCACTATATAAGAACTTAGGGTTTGCTATTTTAGAGAAAACGTGTATCAAGAGGTATCATGGAATATTATTTATATAAATATTATTTATAAGCAATATCGCCCAGCCCTAATCTACAATATAAGCTTGTGCACACACACAGTCAATCACTCACAACTCCCATTAATTCATTAATCTCCCAGAATCACTACAAAACACATTCAAACCTTTAGGAGATTTATATCCTCCACTTCAACTCACTCGTATGTCTTGGTAATAGTTTTTCCACAAATCAAGAAAAATCTTGAACCCATATTTGATACAAAGCCCGTTTTGTTATCATGCAAACTTTAGGTGTCACATGGCTCAGATCATATTAATATTTCATGTCATTCTTTCCAGCCACTTTCTCTCCCTTCCCTCGTGCACCTCCATCCTATCACCTCCTCTACCCTCCTTCGCCGTCTCTCACCTCCCTGCTTTCTTCCCCTTCTATCTGGAGTCATTTGGGATCGGCATGAACAAGATTTTCATATCAGGTAAATGAATATCTTTATCACAGAGGCAGGAGCCGGGATGCTCGGGGAGCTGGAGAGAATAATCACACAGAGCAAACAGTCTTGGGGAAACAGAGAGGCACTCAGTAATAACAACCTCTCTCAGTCTCCCACGCTGCTCTCTGTGTACATCTAAATAGCCTGCTTACTGCAGTGGATGCTGCAGAATCAATGGCCTGGCTGTGGCTTTGTGCTGACCTTTGACCTTTGACGAGCCTATAGGACCGACTATGAAATTATATGGTTGAGTTATGACATGAGTCCTGGCACTATTTTTGATCAACAAATAGAATGTAAGTGTAAATGTTTTTGTTAGAATTGAGACATGTTGGTGACACTTTCAGCCACGATAGCAACATTTGTTCCAGACTTAAATATCTCACTAACTATCAGATGGACTGTTATTAAATTTCACTTTGGCGATCCTTTGACTTTACCTTTAGCCCTACAATAAATTTAACATTTCTGGTTTTTAGTGAAAACAACTATTGCATGGACAGCAATGCATATCCATTGTTCCCAGAGACACACAACCAGCAGGTCAAACCTTTCATTTGTTCTGCGAAATATATCAGCATCTACCAAATGGATTGGCACAAAAATTTTGCATAAACATTAATGGTTTCCAGAGGATGAGCACTAATGACTTGTGATTGTCCCCTGACTTTTTGCCAGCGCCTGTTTATATTTTTTGCTTCTGCATGCAGTTATGTCCACTTTAGGACAAACTGTAAAAACTCTGGTGAACTGCTGACTTTTTGTCTAGTGCAAGGCTGAGCGACCTGCAACTCCAGAGCCACATACAGCTTTTGTGCCACTCTCCACAGGCTCCCTGTGACTTTGACAAAAAAATAAATAGAAATGAATATTATTATTATTATTATGAATATTATTATATTTATTTCCCAGTTATGTCTTTAAATTGCTCCTTTTGTTCAACCAACGGTCAAAAACCCAAAGACTCTTTCTATCATAAATTACAAAGAAAATGCTGATGTTCAAAGCAGTGCTGTGCTGAAGTACTGCCTCGCAAAGCCACTAGCATGGCTGTAAACTGTGATCTACTTTCTTGTTTTCCACACATTTGTCCCATACATTACATTGTTTATAATACTGATGTGCGCATTTCCATAAAACAAAAGTTTCAGGTCGCCATATTAGCTGTCCAACACCGAGAGGCTAAAATAATTCATCATTATTGTGTGTGATATTAGTAATTATTAGTAAGATTTTAATAAGTATTCTAAATCATTTTGTTTATATTTTACTGGATGGTTGGTGTTTCACTTACCTATATGAAAAAATTGGGTGCAAATAATTCTTTTTCAATGTGGAGTGCAGAACAAAAAGCAGCCTTTCTCTTTATTACAATGCCCAATAATAGTTGATTTAAAGGCAATAAAATGTGTTCATTAGAAGGTTATAGTTAAGAAATATTGAAAGTATACCTAAAAGTGTCACTTTTATAGTGAATGAACAGGATAATATAATCTAAAAAGGGTGTGATTATATTCAAGTCTTGTCCTCCAGCATTATCTCGGAGCTCATAAAGAGATGAAATTTAATATGATGCTTTCAGTCAGTTTAATTGAATTTTAATTGCCACTTTGGACAGAGGGTTTAGATCTAATCAATAAAATATTAAACTTTTGGGGCTTTGATGTGGAATGGAATCTCCCTGTCGCCCCCGGTGCAATGCATCCTGGGACTGGCGGGTATAAAATGTCTGTTTATGAGGCGAGGTAGCTAAGCCAACACCTTGCTGTTTTCCATAGTGTTTCAACAGAATGCAGCGGATAAATAACACAAGGCGAACACGCTGAGATTCCATTAATTACACTGGTGTGGAAGAGCGGTCGGTCACCTTCAAAGGAAGGCCTTTAATGTGCCAGAGCTATAAATATTTTGAAATGTCACACCTTGGGAAGACAGCATCAGGCCAGAGCCGGGGTGATAAATCAGAGCCTGAGAAGAACCAGGAAAGAAAAGATGGCTCTTTGGTATTTTAGAAATAATTACTGATACAAAAGGGGTAATGAATGAAGCCATAAATTACGTTAAAACAGACCATTAGGAGAGGATTAGTTTATAAAACTCGTTGCTGCTCCTTAAAATTACCCTCTCAGAATATTGCCTATTTTACTCCATCCATAACTCATGGAAATAAAAAACATGTATGCATAATATCACATTCAGTTGATTAATGCTAAATTAATTGATTTTGTTCAGTGGCTTTCAAATGAGAATATTGTTCTTCTAAAGACGCCAGATATGACATCAACATAACAGCTCTTTCTTACTATTACAGTATTAATGCCAATGCAATAATGTCCATGGTCAACTTTTATGGTGACTACTAAAATCTGCAATGAATCACTGCGTCCTTTACTTTTATCTAAGTTTGAGCAAGTATAGAGCAGGTTTTCCCGAACTTAAAAACAGTGAGTACTCTGATTACTTTTTTGTTGTTGTAACAGGTAATGTGTAACGTGTTAGTTTTGCAAATCAGTTAAGTATTCAGTTATTTAGTTGTGTTTTCAAATAAAAAATGGTAGAAAAGGGGAAGAAAAATGAAGAAAAACATAAATAAAAAAATAAATATCCAATGACAAGTAGACCCACCTGGGCAAAATGTCCAAAATTGAGCAACTCACACCAAAACAATCTACATGGATTAATAGTACTATGAGCAAGAAGAAAAATATGCATTTTTAATTTAGGGGTGAACTGTCCCTTTAAACATGATGTACTGTAGGCTAAATGAGCCTGTGTTTCATTGTTTTCATAGAGACAGCTGTGTTACGCCTCTTCCCATTTCACTGTCAGATCATCAGGACAATATAACCAACATGTGCATGGAATCGCAAAAGGGCTTTCATTATTGGTGACGCAAAAGTACTCTAACAAGTACACGTAATGAGTTACTTTTTCTAATGGCAGTAATCTTGTAATGTGACCAGATAGGTTTTAAAAGTATCACTACCCAACACTGCTTAAAGCAGGTATGACCCACTCAGGGACCCGTGTGCTCTGTCCTGTATGTGGGCCAGTCATCATCTACCACCAACATCACCACCATCACATACAGTTATAAATCTGAGGGAGCCTTGGTTGGGCTGCTGCACGGATGGAAGGAATTTATCCTCAATCCCTATAGAGAGAGCCTGGGAGAGAAAAATGACATGGCCCATCCTCTAAGGCTCATAAAAGTCTAAATTAAATATCAAATGGAACCACTGATGGATAGCGTCCCTTCCATGGATCCCCAGCGCCGCCTCTGCCTCCACTCTCTGACACGACAGGTGCTGCTCACATGACTGGAGAGCCAGACAACTTTGTTAGCGGGATTGTTCTCGGTTCAGCGTAAAGCTGCGGTGTACAAAATGAGGGAGTCGAGTAAGTGAACGCAACAAGGCGCCATTATTCCTCGCTGATTCCTGCCACAGCTGGATCCTCCCTTCCTTTTAAAGGATTCTTAAATATCGCGCATGTATGACTGAATGAGGATGTTTCTTCAGATGACTTAAAAGTGCAATTTGTCACATATCTGAATTACAGCGTATATGATTCTCTGTATCCATATTTATAAACTCATGGTTCTCCCATCCTCAGCAGAAGAACACTTCGAAAAGATTGCTGTCAGGCGGGAACACCTCATTGGGAGATACTGTAATACTAATGCCAACACAGCCACAATAGCTGGCGCTATCGCCAGGCTAAAACTGTACATTATGAATCATCAATTGTCGCCCTGCTTTGTATTATCCCCAGAGAAAATCCCAATCTGGGCTTGAGCCCACGGCTGATGGACACCCCATTATTCACTCGCGCTTCTTCAGCTCTGAGACAGGAGTGGGGATAGGCAGTAAAACGACGGCCTTAAGATTAATCCTCCGCTCTTTCTCCTGCTTCCCGAATCAGAATGAAATAGAACATTCCCTTCCCTTAATCAAAAAGTTTTTATCATCTCCCCCCTCTCCAACTCAGGAAGTGGGGATAATGCCTGTTCCGTCGCTCGTCCTGCGAATTGACATTGGGGAGGGTGATGAGAGGGATCTGCTCTTGCTGCCTTTTGTACTGTAACAAGGGAGCACAATTTAGATGAGCTGGTGGTCGTCGATCAATACGCGTATTATCTCCCATACGATGCACCGCGCAGGCCTTAATAATGGGGTTAGCAATCCCTACAAACCTCCACAGCACCCATGTCACTGAGTGGTCGTCACAATTAAGATAATAACATGGTGAAAGTCAAACACAGCAGAAGTTCATGGTGTTAAAAGAGAGAGAATGCTATGATGAAGGAGTTGAGAGAAAAAAAAAAGCTTTTTGCCTCAATTTTACCTTCAATGTTACATAAGAAGTGTGCTCATAACCAAACCTATTTTGAGTGCAGTTTGTTCTTAAACGTCCTTTTACTATGAGCTGAGAGAAGAAGAGAAATACACCAGTTAAACACACAACTTTAACGGATGCTAAGCTGATGCACCCAGTCAAACCAAGTCATGCCAAGCAGCAAATGTTTATGAAAAAGGAGCCAAAGGGTCACAGAAGTTAGTGTCAAGTCAAGTTAAAATCATGTTTCTATCACTGAAACCGATTACCAGCATGGTTGCCAATATAGTGAATTTCAGAGCAGGAATTTAAATAGACCTTTTCTATGTGAATTGTGCACTGATTTTTGCCCCAATATGACTACACAAAGGTACAAAGAACAAAAGCTGTTTTCTGCATCATATGTTCTGCAAAAAAGGTTTAATTGGTGCTTATCTGTGCACATACATGCAGATATCATTATATCTGTGATTGGCCCATATCAGGTCCATATCTGGCTAGCTCTAATATATTTTCAATTCCATCATTTATTTCAAAGTAGTTTATTGGAGGGACAACTTCATGTATTTTAGAAAATGGGATGGACTCATCCCCTCCATCCCCTCTGGGATCTGCACCCAAGACATCAGTGAAACAGGAACTTGACACTCCTTCGTCTAGGTAGAGGATGTGTAGCACAAAGTGAGATGTGATTTGGTTCTCAGCGAGGTCACAAGCGTCAGGTGAGCTGTGAAGTTGTGCTTGGAGTCACCTGAGTCTCGCCTCACACAGCCAGCCTCACTGAAGCCTCAATGCCATCATGCTTGGGCCCGCATCACTTAGCAGAGGGGTGTGAATTTGTTTTCACCCAGGCGTTAATGAACTGTGGGCTTTGTGGACTTAATGAGAGCGCGCCTCTATTGAGCAAAGGTACCTGGGAGGATAATAAGAGTTCGCGATTCAGAAATGTCTCCCCTTTTCCACAGTTTAGGAAGTGTTTTAACAAAAAAGGGGGGCTGCTGCCGTTCATCTCTGACCTGCCAAATCAGCTGCATGCGGAAACAAGACTCCGGGAGTATTCGTCATCCATCAAGAACATGCGGTTTTGTGCCATGGCTCCTGGCTTCCAGCCAAGTCTAAAGCGACTCATTGTAGAGCAGCCAAAAGACAAAGGCAGCTCCCCCTCTGCTCAGCAAGAGCGGTGCGTGGAGGTGTGGGTGGTTATGCAGATCACTAATTGTACAGGCCACCGGGGGAAGAGAGAAGGGAATGGCAGCCTCTCTGCAAGACATGCCGAGGGAGGGGAGGGACGGACTGGTGTGAGCCTCCCTCCCTTCTCCGTCTCTCCCTCTCTCTTTCTCCTTCTTTTTCACTCTCTCTACCCTAAATTGGCAGCTGGCAGGCAAATGAATGCGGTGTGAAGTGAGCCCACTGAAGTGCAGGGTCCTGCTGTTCAGGCAACAAAGGAGCTCCATGCGAGACATCTGCTGTTCAGTTATCAGAATACATTTAGTCACGTGCCTCCCTTCCCTCGCTCTTTCTCCATTCCTCTTCCACCACGGCCCCGCAACATCCATTCTGTCAACTGAGAGCCGAGCCTTTTCTTTCTTTCTCCCCACTTCTCTTCAACGGCATTCTTCTTCAGATCACTCCTCCGCTGACACTCCCCCCTCCTCCTCTCCATCCCGTTCTCATTCTCTCATTTGCCACCGTAATCCCTCTCTCCACCTCTTCTTTTGCTGCCTTTATTTAAACAGTTTAGGTCTGGCAGATAACCCCGGAGTGCTTCCTATCTGGTCCAAAATGCGTTAACCCTGTGTGAATGATCACAAGACGGCCCGAGGAAACGGCAGACTGAATCTTAATGAGCCACGCTCGCGCAAGCAAAAGTAAATTGAGCTTACCACCATGATAAATTAACCTAATGAATGCAATTGTTTTGTGGCACGCTAGCTTGGGCTGGAGCCAGATGGTCAATACTTAGCACTGAGTTTTGTGGCTCCTGTCTTTCTAATTCCCCTCGTTTCTTTCTTGCTTTTTTGCTTTTACAGATTAGAACAAATAGAGAAATACAAAGCCTAAGAGCAAAATCATATTCCAGTTGTAAAATGTTTTCTGTTGAACTCTAAAGGCTTGGGTTGCACCAACAATCCAATTAAACTATGTAGCACCAAACTTTTAAAGTAGTTTATCTTTTCGAAAGATCAAATTTAAACCTGTATTTAAACTGCACTTTAGTCTTTACATTAAATCTAGAATAAATTCTGTTGCCCCAAAACTTTAACTTCCAATTTGAAATGTGATCCAGTATTAACTTTAAACTTACATTTGAGAAGGTTTCATTTTCAAAATGGCCGACTTTTTTGAGATGGAATGAGTAAAATAATCAAGTTGCTCCATTAATTTAGCCAACAAGTTTTTCTCAAAGGAGGAGAAATTAGAGCTTCTTTTCCGAGCCACCATGAGTAGGCTAACTAGGCTAACTTTTTACCTAGCAAATAATGTAACAGTTTGTTATTTTCTTTGCTAACAGTATCTAGCAAACAATGTTATGTTTTGCTGACTTTTTAGCCAGCTAGCAAACAATATAAGATTTTGTTTATACACAGCATCCAAAAGTGAACTGTTTGCTCGGCTCGTTTATATCCATTAGGTCCCGACAGCACTCACATTTATTTCTTATTTATTCATTTAAATTTCTGTAAGGAAGCATCTTCATTGTTATTAAACTCTATTTAATTTCAGTTTAAATCAATAAACTAGGATTTGCTAAACTGAGATTGAGGTTTTTAATTGTGCAATGGAGCTCTGCTTAGTTTTAAATCTACTAGTTCTGCGAGTGTTAGTGGAACTCAATGAAAATGTCTTTATTTTCTCAATGTAATGCCTATGAATTGGTTTTCTATGGATATAGCCCTTGTCAGTAAGCATCCATCGGGCACATCAGACCAGGGCCGTGCAGCTGAGTAAAACAAGCAACTGTGGTGACATGATAGGGGTCTGCAGGGGAGACGGTGGTGTGTATTTCTCCCCATTTCCTGTCCTAACTCACGATATCCGTGTTTACTTTAACACTTAATCCCTGTAAAGTGTGTCATTTGGTTTGCACGCTCTTCACTCTCCACTTCGTCCTCCATCCTCTCCCAGTGGAGCAGGCTAGCATGAAGGTTGCACATCCAGGAAAGGGACAAACCCCCTCCTGCACTGCGTGTAAACTAGATGACTTCCTCTAGGCAGGTGGCACATATCCAGATGTTCTCTCGATTTCCTCTGTGTGTGTATGCGTGCATGTATTGCTTGACACACCCCGAGCTGGTGACCTCTCTGCTCTCCCCACCAACATCACCACTGGAGCAGTTTACACCATAATGACTTGTATCGCCCGAGGCCCCGCCACATCTGTGGCTCCCTTCCTCCATCTCTGTCTCTCAGTCTTTCCCTCTTTCTGTCTCTGTTTTTTCTGTCTCTTTGTCTTTCTGCATCCCTCATCTGCAACCTGTCCATATTAGATGATAAGGCGATAACCGCATTACCACAATAGCACGGCCATGTGATGCAGAGCTCCACAATAAGGATTTCCTGCTTGCCCAGGGCAAGCATATTGCCATGTCAGGCTAGTAGCTCTACCGACTCATTTGCCCAACTGGGTAAGTTGTAAAAAAGCAACTATTAAACTATTCTGAATAACAATTTATCACTAAACTTTTGGGGTTTTTTTTATGCAAAAAGTTTTTTTTGTTTATCATCGTATTACACTGAATATCTTTGGGTTTTGGACTGACAAAACGAGACATTCATAGACATCTATTTGTACTTTTGGAAACTGTGTTGGTAATTTTTCACTGTTTTTTTTACATTTCACATGACATTTTAGGTGATGCAGCTCCAAATTAAACATTACAATTGAATTTAGTTATCTTGTTATGGATAATCACAGAAGACCACGTCTCTAAAAAAGATGCTGCAGTTCAAGGCTTCTGAAAAGGATGCGATCACACCGGAGCCAAAGTTGTAAAGATACAATGGTAACATCAGCATTAGCATTTGCTTAATTTTAGCCTGTTTCTTGGTCTTGAGAGGCTGCAGCGTTTATTTACTAACAGAATGTAGCCTGTACTGTACATTTACTGCCAGATTGACAACTTACTGCTAAAGGCTCCACTATTAGCAGCACTGTTACTCTCTGGATGTTGCTCACTCTCCTCACTTGCACAAGTAACCACTAACCCCTGTACTACAGCTACAGTTATAACTATCCTTCAAAAAATAAACGTAATTATTTGGAAAGTCAGGGTAAATGCTGTGAGAATACGTTGCTGCGTCACCATGGTCAGAAAAAATCCACATCATCACAAGCATAGTCCAAATTTCCCCCTCATATCCTTTATTCCATCCAGTTTGTCACTTTGTTTAGTCTGTCATAGACTTTCCCCTCTGCTTTGTCCTCGAGGAAATGCTTCCCTGCTTTGGTCCACATCACTATTACCGGGGGAAAAAAAACTGCATGGCTCACTTTGCAAGGACTTAATGCATGTCTAACATGACACCTATCC